>OZ023332.1:26156605-26281605 GCA_964007535.1 Brachyptera risi | reverse complement strand
AATTGGAGTATAGGTATAAGTTGGCATAAATGAGTTCAGGCCTACCACAGATTATATATTTTATATTTCTCTTTATATTATATATTATATATTATTTTTCAAGGACAGAGAAAAAGGGAGAAAAAAGAAGAATAAGAAGAAGATAGTAATGAGATTCGTTTTTTTCTCCTTACTGTGAATATTTGAATTGTTTTCTAAAGAACCCTTCTGTTTGTTGTCAAAATGAGTTTCTTTAATCTTTGGGGTGATATGATCAGCCTTGTGGTGCCCCGTTCAAACGAGTCTGTCTTAATTGAGGAACAATAAAATGTATCAAGCTACGATGTTATTAAAACATATATATTTTGTGAGGTTGTGTGTAATCATCATCACCAATTCCTTCAGTTCTTTATTTGGATGTTTTTTTAAATATATTTTGAACGGTACTTGATCAATATTTGTTCGTACTTATCATATGTAAGATAATAAACTTGAACTTGAACTTGAGGTTATAAATAAAATTTAGAGAATATCAAGAAAATTAACGACAAAACAAGACGAATTAATTTAACTAATATTTTTTGGACAATTTGCCAGGATTTCAGATTGAAATTTTCAATAGGAAGGCCTATTTCATGCATATTCTTAATTGATTATCTTGACATTTTTTGTTAATATTATCTATTGGTAAAAAAATCATGTTCCGGACAGTTTTACCATACGAAAGTTTTTTAAACACATCACTTTTTTCAGAGTAGACCCTTCTTCTTCCCACAGTTTATTTTTCAGACATTTCACAAATCTTCTCTGTTACAATGAAGGCATATTGAACAATTGAGCGTATACTCTACAGCCTAAATGGTTTGATCATACTTATTTTTGTAAATTTTCGAAAAGCGGAATATATTTTTAGCGATTGTTTTTGCCTATAACTATAGACGAGAAAGATGGATAATGATAGAAAGATAGATAATATATTGCCTCATTCTTCATTCATTCGTATATGCTATAATTTGGCAATAGCTAAAACACTAGTCTAATTCTGAATCTCTGGGAACATTCAGAAGTACAACAAATTCTGCAGTTTTATTCAACACTTTTGTACACGACCAAATTCTTGGTGATTCATGATGAAAAATAATAAAAGAAGAAATAATTTTGTAAATAAAAATGATACTGGAATATAATTGTAATTTAAAAAAGAATGATAATAATAATAATATGATAATATAATATGATAATAATAATAATATGATAATATAATATGATAATTTAATTATATAAAATTATTGTGATTTCTATAAGTAGTTGAATAGATACTCTTAAATCAAGTAAAACAATATCGAATATGAATTCAATCTCATATTTTCAAATTCTTTTTCGGTGTTCATTAAGCATCTTAATTCCATGAATGCAGTTTGAAAACTAAAATGTATTCATTTATAGATTTTACATGCCTTATTTCCACACGATTATGCCAACCTCCGTAGGCCTCATGGAAGACTAGACTGTATATTTGGTTTATTGTTTATGTTCCCAGTTTTTTTTTATAGCCAGATGAAAGAAAATGTCAGCCTGAAATTATTTAAAATATTATACATCTTTTCTCTTGCTTCAATCAGTTTTTTGAGCAACCCAGTGACCTCGATGTTGATGAGGTCATATTTTACCCTAAGTCGACAGTATAACACATTCGACAGAGAATTGTCTCTCTTCACCCTTCACAGACTCTGTATGATATCCATATCCTCATAGGCCTATATTATAATCACCCATATTTACTGTGTACGTAAACGTAGTAGGTTTACGTTTACTACGTTTAATACTACGTTTACTTTATAATTACTCCTTCATATTGCATCACGAATAATCTCATTATTGAGTATTTGAGTGAGATTTCCTTTGTTGCCTATCAGATGGGCAAACCCAGTCCACATGAATTATATAAAAAAATGCATATGAATCTTTTTATTCTTCATCTTATTTACACAACAAGAGAACAGGAAAACAACACAAGCAGTAATAAAGTGAACAAAATATGCGTTGCAGAATCAAAAAAAAAAAAAAAGAAGAAGTCCGTGTTAGAACTAAATCTTGTGTGCGGACAATTGTCCTAGTATCTAACTTCGTTACGAAGCTATAGATACTAATGTATTTGTAGTAATGAAAGTTAATATTTATGTTGGCGAAAATATACAAAATAATGAATCAACTTATTTTACTGTACTTGATTTTCCAAGTGTGGATTAATGAGGCCTGATTGTAAATATACAATTATGAATACAATTAATTTAGTTATCAACTTGAAAAATATTACAAAACACACAATATAGCTATAATATTAGTTAAATAAAATGAAATGATTCATATAACAAGACATAAGTTATACCATCATGGTAGTCATACTCAATAACTTATATGAGTATATTAAATGAGCCAATTCGTACATGCGAAAAGAATTGCAATTGAGCAGTTTTGATAAATTCATTGATTTTTTTTCCAAGGTAGATAAATAAGTATAGTTGAGCGATTATTGGGAGAAATTTCATTAAATATTCTGAGGCCCATGTAGTCAATATGCTGCTGACCATTTTGTTTATTCCTTTTGGAAATAAAAAGTAAATTTGGATCATACCCATGTGTTTTATGCCTATGTACTGAATTTTGAGATATTTTGAAGTTATTAATTTTTTATAGATATGAATTTAATCATTCTCGATTAACATCAGCTTCTGCACAGTGATTATTTGTCAAAAACATGACTACATTATTCATTTTCATTATTATGATTATTTTTATCATTGAATATCACTTTCCTTTTTGTCTCATTGTCACTCTATTGTTTATTTGAGTTCTGGCGTATAGTGTGTATATTTAATTATTTATATACAGTCTATGCTGCCAATTGCTAAAATGTCTGGCAAAGTTGATAATTATATTCTGAATAAACTATTATTTGTTTCGACAGTTGAACCCTTTCGGAGTTTGAGGATCATTTCGGACCATTGAGTGAATAACATTTTTGTAATGATGCTTTTGTTGGATGAAATTTAAAAATATCTAATAATAAAGACAAATTGGTTTTTTATTTCTCAAATTTGTCTAATCCATCAGCATCTATAAGTTATTCAATATTTCGAACGATCAAAATATTGAGTCTATATACAAACTTAATATTAGTTCAAGAAAGTTCTTTGTTCTTTCACAATTTTTGTGTCATTTTCTTGAAAATTATGATTATTAGTTAGTATGGTATATCTCATTTCTAATCAATTCTGGTTTGTGTTCCTAAACTCTCCAAGTAGTCCCATTTGATAGATAGATTCTTTATTATTAGCAGGATATGCTATTTTAGTTTTTTTACACACAATTACCTTGAATACACTCAGAAGATGAAAAGAAAATATAGTAAGTAACGATAGAACAGATTATACAATATTCTTGTTTTTTGTTATAACTATTCCACCTTAAGGGGATGGAGCGGATTCTTTGTTTATTTACTTCAGGATTTTTCTCTTGGATGGAGCGGATTCTCTGTTTATACTTCAGGATTTTTCTCTTCTCGTTTTCTTCTCATTTAGATTATATTCATACAAGAATCGACAATGTGTTTCTACAATGTAATGTTTGTTTATTGCTGTAGTTTGAATTAGGTATAAACATGGTATAAATCTTTAAATCAAGATTGATTTATTTGAAATGGTGATGAACGTATCACTATATTACTTGAAATCTAGATATCGTACTTTCAGCACAAAACGCATTCACATCGTAAAAGTTTCAATTGAATCATATTAATATCTATTCTTTGTTTTTATAACCCAGAGATATACCATCTCCGGCTCTGTGGACAAGAGTTTCATTTGATTAAAAAAATGATAAGCATTATTTTTATTTTGTACGGTATCGGTATTTTTTATTTTAGATATCCAAACCCTAAAAAAGTATAATCAATTAAAAAATTAATTCCCCACGGGACTTCTATTTTCAATTATTTGGAAATGTAAAGTCACTTGAGATGATGTTGAGAGTAATATGAAAACCTTTAAATCAAAATAAATAAAAGAAAAAGTAATTAATTACTAAACAGATAAATTAATACATGGATTATTAGAAAGATGAACGAATAAATGAATAAATAAGTAGATGAATAAATAAACGAATAAATGGAGAAAAAAGAACATCTAACTGGACACAAAGTCATTTTCCACCATAAGAAAAGAATGACAAAGTATGACACGGTATTGGGGATTGGCTCGTTCGAACGGATCTTATAACACACCAAAAGAAATAATTATGATGCCATTGCCACCCATTAAAAAAAAACTATGAATAGCACGAACTTATAATAATAAGCTCAGGGATAGTGATCAATTCAAACAATTGTGTTGGTGAAAAAAATCTCCTTTCATCTTCTTTGCCACCTTTTCTTCCATATCTTCCTCTCTTCTTCAATCTCGTCTTAATTTATTATATCATTTGCCTTCATTTAACTTTCAATCTTTTCCGGGCTCGTATTTGTTTCATGGTTTTCTTTTGCCAATTTATTCTGTCAAGACCTGATTTTACATTCCAGTATCCACATTAGCTACTGAGGGAAACCGATCTTATACGATCCACGAAAAACCTTTAGTCAGAGTGAAAATAAAATGTAATACATTGTTAGAGGACATTATTTGTAGCCTATAGCCAATATTTATAGTCTATAGGCTATACTACTTAATGTCGATAAAAAACGAAATAACGAGTAGAAGTGGAACTCGCCTTGTTTTCTATTTAAGTTCTACAATAAATTCTGATAAAGTGCATTGGTAAATGATTGCTATTTTTAATTGAGAAACACACTCAAAATGTATGGTTACTAATTAGCATTGGTTACTCTTCCTACTGAATAAAACAGCAACTTGGCAACATACAAAAAAAATAGCCAGTTATATTAATAGATTACTGATTGTTACATAATTGATCAATTTCATGAAATTTCTGTTTGTTTTTAATTAAATAAAAATGAATGAAAATGAAAAATGAAATTATTGTTCGAAATGAATTGAATAAACCATTTCAAAACTATGCTGGTATTTTTAATTTTTTGATCAAATTTATTCTTGATGAATAATATAAATATTGTTAACTCTACTTTATATTATTGTGAAACTCAGTGTTGTATCAAGTTATTTTAATTTGAATGGTTATACATTTTATCACGATAATTGGTTTAGATTAGTGATACACAACCCATAGAAAAATGAAAAATGCAAACAAATTTTGGCTTCATAATATCAAATTTTAATATGAAGCTAAGTATCAAGTATTGAGCTATTTTTATTTCAATTGTTATTATGTTTTTTTTTTAAATTCATTACACCAGTAATGCACGACCCATAGCCTACCATGGTATTTATTATGGCCTGCCAACTAAATTGAAAATTAAAAATCTTCCGGGGCATATCATAATGCTCTAGTTTTTAATATATTTTTCAGTGGACCACACTAAAAAACTTACTATTCAAGAAACTCTTTAACATGGGGGAGGATATGGATGTGATCCCAAAATAACACTTACCAAAGTAATGTACTGAAGAGAAGCTTACTAAAGAGATTCCACTGTTATTTCATAGGAACATATCGTACTATACTTGTCCTGCTATTTGAAGTTGATTTTCCTTCAGAAATTGGTGATGGAACTGCTATATTACGTTACTTATTAACTTTAAACTCATTTGAATTTCAAAACCGTGTTTGTATTATTTTCCGGGACACTCTTCAGAATCAATCAGAACCATTTGCAAATCAGTTCTTAAATTTAATTTTTGAAATTTGAATTGATCTTTTTTTCAAAGTTGTTTTAATGAGTTCATAGCTATTAAGTGGACACAAATACACAACTTATCAAAACATTAATTCTTCATTTCTTTCACCAATATCATATTCTTTTTTATAAGTGATACCGTCATGAATTTCACTATCACTCGATGATAAGGATTAAGGAGGGAAGTGTTTGTTGTATTATTCCAGTTTATCAAAGTAGCCTACATTCGTAAAAGTACAATCTAGGCCAAATTTTTTTCTGAATTGCTGTAGCAGGCAGTTTATCATCATTACATTGGTCTCAACACCATCACCAACTTCTAAACTTCCTTCAAAACCCACGCATTCCCCACTGCCATTACTTCCGTGATACCTGTTTGATATATAGTTATCCACGAAGAGATCCAATTTAGCTTTTTGTGCTTCAGTGTCTCTGTACCCAAAGTGACACAATAACCATTTTTTGTATTGATCAAATTGATAATTGTTTTTATTTCAATAACTTCTGAAAATTAATGGATATACAGAGTATATCTGTATAGCTAGTTTTATTGTATAGAAGACTATTTTAATTCTTAATTAGGTTTAAATCATTGACACCTAGGCTATTACATTCTATCCTAATATTTATATTTATGTATTATTATTATAATTTTATTTTCTAATATCTCTGACAATGTTTTACAATTTTAATATTGTTCTTTAATAAGAAATGGCAATAAATACAAATACAAATACAAAAAATACCTGTATAAATCCCATTCACACAAAGTAGGTAACCTGTAATAAAATGAGTATGTTTACGTCATATACCCGTGTAAAACTCCGAATACACCACTGCTTCTCTACCTTTCAGCCTTCATACCTTTCATACCTTTCAACACGGGTAGTGTATCTATGTTGACTGCTGGAAAGCGCTATAATGTGTTGGAAAATTGCTTGTCGGGACGAGCTTGCCGTGATGCTTCCGGGTTTGCTCGTCCGTACTTCATGTAACTTCATCTAGCCGAAGTTAGAATTGCATATAATGGGAAATATCATGCCGAGTGTACTGTGGTCTATTAATCCAGTGGTTGGGCCATCAGCTTTGTTCTCAAATGAGTTGTATGTCTCTGGTTCAAATCTTATTATGGGCACTTTTTGAAATTGAATTCAAATTCAGTACTGTTTTTTATTCTCACTTACTTCAGTTCACAATGATAATAAACTTAATGGAGATGAAAATGATTATAGAATCAAATGATGGATTAAACGAATAAAATTAATTAAAAATGAACTAAATAGCCCAAATTGGAATAATTAATTGATTAAATCTAATGAAACCAATCAAATATATCAAAGTGGTTTTTGATCAGTAAAGTTATTGAAAGAGGTTATTTTTCTTTTACAAACAAAAAGCCAAAGCTATCTTAAACGCCTTATATAATATAGGCGGTTGAATTACACGATGACCATCAAGGTAAGCTAACTACCAAGCAGCCAGCAGAGCCACTCCTTCAATGACACGCAAAGGTACTTATGGAAAATGGTGGGAAATGGAGGTGTGCATGGGAATATTTATCTCAAAGTGGAGTGTCTTGGTAGTGGATACTTTGTCAATAGTTTGAGCATTATATCAAAGAAAGGATAGGTATGCTTTCAAAAAAACTTGATTATGCACTAAATAGATACTAATATTATCCAAATATTCTCTAAAATAAAAAACAGATACATATATGATTTTTTTTCAACATATTTACAGATGAGAGTCATTGACAATCTGATAGTTATCCTATAACAATTGGTGATTATTTATACAATGCTATGACTGAGCATGGTCAAGCTCTTTCCTCTTCATACACATAGACTTGGCAGACACCATTCTGACACCAATGAGACACCGTGTAAATACGTATTATCATTTTATTCATTTTTTAGTTAATTCACTGTCATTTGACTCTCTTCAGCATTTACAATTTTTTAATTCTATATCGATCGTTCTGCTCGAAAATATCGATATCGAACAGCAACCTTGGTATAAAGTCAAAGAAACCAATAACCATCAATAGAGCTTTATATTAATTTTCAATTCAATATTTTCAACAGCCCAAACTCACCTTTTGGGGGGCTAGAGTGAGTAGACTATGTTAATGATCAACTTGAAAAAAATCTCATAGAGAATACTAGCACATCAGATCAAATTTCCAAGACAGAGAGACTGAGAGAGCCTTAAGAGGCCGCTTTACATCTGGCCTACCGGCTTGATTGCAGATGTTCGGGGCCCAAGTTGGCAACGGAAAACCAATCACCGTATCAAGTTACAGTTTTCGGTTAGATGATCACTAGTATTCAATACATGCTCGTACGAAGAGCTTTAGTTCGTAGTATGTTTTCAACCCTTTCAAAATAATTGTCAAAAATCAACATGTTTCTACCTGTTTTTCATTGTTTTTACGATTTTTTCAGAGTAATATGATATAGAATTATGATTTTACTGAACGTAGAGGCACAGATACAGTATACTCACTGTTGTTTCATTGCAAAAAGAATTAGACTGATTGGTCCTACCGTTTACCCACCATGTGTTGGGAGCTAAAGGCCTGTATTGACGCTTTTTGCGTCCCTCTATAGGTTTTACTATAGGTTTTACTCATGGGCTGTGAGATGTAAAGTAGCCTCTTAGAGTGGCTAATATTTAAGATGTGATAAGTTGTCCAAATTTTGTGGTTTTGCGAGATTTGAGGATAAACGGAAAGGAAAAAAAGGAGACAATATACCTTTAATGTATCTATTATTTATTTTATATTTACATTCTAGAATCGGTATTCTGCACATGTCCAGCTAATCATATGTGTGATCATTAACTACCAGTGTGTACGGCTTTAAGCATAAGTAAAAGTCTGTTTCTGTCGTTTGATGCCAGTCGCATCCTGCAATCTGTGCAATGTGCAATTTGTTGTTGAGCCCTATGCAATATAACATGGTCAACTGGTTTGACCAGATAGCAAAGAGACTCTTACTTTTGCTTCAAGCTGTACAATTAAATTGGATATGTCGTAAATGTAGCTACCCTAATATAATATCTCTCGTGAAGCCTTCAATAACATTTGAAAAAAGTCTCTTCAAAGCAGTAATTTCATCTTTGGTCTGCCATTTTCTTTTGGTTGATATGCAAACAGACATTATCGCCAGCAAGAACGACGGTGTTATCGTCACTATTGTTTCTCTTATGTTTGAATCTCTTTGATAACCTTGTCTAGCCACCTATGTATATTGTTATTTGCCTCATCACTGATTTGCTTTTCCAACATCAGCCCTAAACAAAGCTCTAATTTCTGAATTATCTTGCTGGAATCTTTTGTTGTTGGTTCAGTGATATCGTCGTGGGATTTCACCGCTTCTAAGAGGATGGTCACTTCATTCTCCTCGTATTCGTCGGTCATGGTACTGTCAAATTTGTCAGGGGTGCAAATCAATTCTTTCAATTTTCTGACTGTGGCATGAATATGTTTACATATGTTGTATTTATTAACACTGTCGATACATTCACAGCTGAACATATGGACACAAATGTCGCATTCTTTACAGCGAGACATACAATTCTCGCATTCCGTCGTTTCGGTTTTTGTAACTTTGAACTTAATATCAGTATTCTTTGTGGATATAACCTCCCAAACACCTTCCTCAGATGAAATAATAGATTCCAGATCAATAGATAAACTCCTAGTGTGAGCCTGATTAATAAGACGAATCCGAGAAGTGGGCGTTTTTTTGGTTATTTTAATCAAGCGTTCAAAAAATTTATCGCGACTCATTTTTATCAAAGAGTTTACACATGTATCAAGACACTTGTTTTTCTTTTCTTCTAGGTAAATGTGCTTTAATGCCTTATGCGTTGACTCAAAATACATGTTGGTATGGATACCTAGACCTATGCGATAACAATAAGCCCATTTATCAGGCCTGTACGCGTAGTAATTGGCAAAGTATTCTCCAAATTCCCTCGTTTCTTCGTCTATGTAAAGCTCTTCTAATAGTCTGGTTTGAAGTAATTGCATCAGTTCAATGTTTGGTTCCTGGAGAAGTGTTCGCACGGCTTTATATACCAATGCTTTTTTCTCCTTGCATCCTCGAACTTTTGGGAGCTGGGAACGCCAATTTTTGTCAACATGCCAGGAACACAAAAGGTGATGTTGCGGGGGTCCCATTACTGAAGTCCAAGCGTCGACATAAGCTTGTGTATCCTCGGTCATTAAAACATTTGCCTGTATTTTACCCACTTTATCGAGCACTTGCAGAAAAAAAGTTTGTAATACAGTGGTGTCAGTCCGATTGGAAATACAAAAAGCCACAGGACATCCTGACCCAAACTCATCAATTGTGAAAAGAGTATTTAGCTCGAAATCGTATCCATTAGCACCGTACGTACTATCCACGGCTTCCACACAGATTTTGCCGTTATGGCCAAATTTCAACAGCATTTCCTTTTGAAATTTCGTCATAATAACTAACATAAAATCCCTACTGCCTAGTACTCCATTAGGATCTTCACATCCCTGCATTTTCGTGTACAGCACCGGAGAGTCTTCCGTTGTGGCAGCTATCGAATCAGAATCACTCGGAAGATTACCGCTAATCAAGTCACTATCACGATGACATTCTTTCAAGTTCAGATTGAAATCACGTTTTATATTTTTCAAATCTTGGTGGTCCATCAAGCTGAGTCTTGATTGGTCTTCAGTCTTCAGGAATTCAGTTCGATATTCGAGAACCGAATGTCGAATATCGTCCAGAACTCTTTGCATCGTTACCCCAGATTTAAGTTGATCTGGAAAGAAGAGAAGTGTAAAACAATACTACAATAGATTATAAACTACGATACACTAACAACAAATTGAAATTCGAATGATTTCAATGATTTCAAATCATAATTTGTATGCTGATGGCCTCATACAGTATGAGAAACCCATATCCGTATCTCCTAGCATAGATAAGAGAAAGGAACACAGATTACCAACGTAATGCTAAAACAGTCTGCAAGTCGGGCTGCAGACTGACTGAGCCGCCTTGACGGAACTGATAAAAACGCTTGCAATTAAACACACCAAGTGTTGCTTTTCAACGATTAAGCCACATTAAAATGCAGCCTGAAGAACATTTATTGAAATTGCACAAACTGAAACTTACACACAGTTACACACTTTATGTATAAATAGTATACCGTACGCAAAAAATAGCAGTAAAATAAGCATGGATTTCATTCAAATTTGATTTTAGGAAAAACATTCTATGTGACGGTGAGTGTACTTCCTTCCTATGAAACAGAGCATTTTTAAAACTCGGGTCAAAAACAAACTTGAACATTCATAATGTTAACTCGGGTCAAAAACAAACTTGAACATTCATAATGTTCATTTTTATGCTGATGAAATGAACTCTTGAAAAGTTATTTTCAAAGGCAAATTTGCACAGCACAGAAACCTATACATAGGCCCTACTGTACTGTATTATATTTAAAACTATTCTTTTCTTATTATTTTGGACTGATATTTTTGTGAATATCATTTCCAATTATACCAACCAATGATTCAGCCCAATTGTAGTACTAATTATGTATGAATGAAATTGTTTCTCATAGAGGGTGCGACTGTTAGAGTTCCTCTTGAACCACAATGCAGTGTAAGGTTTACATGATTTCTAAACTCATAATTATAACTAGTTCTACACACCCACCCCTATCGCAAATGATTGTCCAAGCTGATCGTTCATAGGGGCATATCGTATTCAATGAACGACTAGTGATGGGTGTGGCTTATTGAACAGCTCCCCAGAATTATGGCAACTTGAGATTTTCTGAATGGCAATTTTGAAAATGCCTCTAGTAAAATGGCCAATTGATTGGATGTTATGTTTTGTGACATCAAGGGGGGCAAGAAAATGACGGTGATCGATTGAAATGCATTTTTTTCTGTTCAGGTAATAGTATGTATAATTATTGAAATTTGAAAACTTTATACATGAAATATTATTTATAATAAGCCTAAGAAATAACAGGCCTATAAATATATAGTAAAAATTTAGAAAATATATACAATATAAAAATATGATATTTTTTTTTTTTTTAATAACATCGAAACTTGATACAAAATCATTGTTCCCCAATTAAGGCTATTTTCATCAAATTAATTAAGCCAATTAAGGCATGATATATTAAATAGTATTATTCATTATTTTAAAACCAATCAAATACCGTAACTAAACACACTTTATTCTCATTATTACTATTTATTTTATTCTTCATTATTTCTATTCATTTTTCTGATTTTATTTGAGTGTGAATGTATTCATATGCAATGATGATGATGATTAATGTTTGCTTAACAACCCCACCAACAGCTAGGTTATACGGGGGTACGAATGAGCACGTGATTATGACACTATGATGTGATGACAAGTAACAGGACGTTTACAAAAACGCATGTCTTATGCGGGACTCAAACCCACGCCCAACGGTGACTTCAGTTTCTGAAGAGGTGCCTCAGCTGACCGAACTACCGAGGGTGGCGTATTCATATGCATCTGTCATGTTTAGTTTGAATATCATTTGTTATGCTTCCGTTATCATGTGATTCGTTATAATGATAAATGTATAGATTGATTTAAAAATGCTATCAAGATGTAAAAAATATGCGCACAGCAAATTGATACAATATTATGAAAAATTATTATTGCAGGAAATCCATTTTGTGTTATTTTATTGCATTTTCATTGAATTTATTTCTATACTGCCACTGAAAAGAGAAATGTCTAGGAATCGAGAATGATGACAAAAAAGTCAAATGATGCTTCCGCAATACCTAGGCCTTAGGCTACACACTTTATCGACTATCGTAGCTTTCAATATAAATGTTTTTTGTCATCATTCTTGATTCCTAGATATTTATTTTTTCAGTGGCAGTATAGGAATAAATTCAATGAAAATGCAATAAAATAATACAAAATGGATTTCCTGCAATACCATAATGATTTTTCATAATATTGTATCAATTTGCTGTGTGCATATTATTTACATCTGGATAGCATTTTTTTTTTCATTGTATTAATTGAATGTTCGTTGTAATAAAATAATCTCCCAATAACGTAATAACATGAAATAAACACATATAATGTAGACCTAATAATTATTACTTGAAAGTTAAAATACACTAGATATACTACACTCAATTTTCATTTTCATATGCCTACAGGATTTTGTTTTATATCTGTACTAATAGGTAACTACATTTCTACTGTAAAGAATGGATCATATTTATTCAAAAACAAATGGAGAAAGTTGAGTGATGATATGTGGTGTTACACTGACTGAGAAAAGATTTTATATTAACACATTTTTTTGACAAAGGCAGCAGATATGAATTACGATGATCCTCCTGGCAGAGTTTACTTATTTGTCTTCGACAAGCATGCTAGGCTAGCCTCGTCACAGGCAATTTTGTATCGTTTTTAAGGGTTGGTTTTGAAAATAATGAAAAGCGACTTTCGGTACGGTTGATTCCAAACGTTCTTCAGTTCATTCACGGCGGATCAGTCAATCTGCAGCCCAATGTGCAGACTATTCTAGAATTATGTTGGTCACCATTCACCTGTAAACCCTTTCCTCAACTGTGCTTCTAGTTGTATTTCTATTCGAAGATAAAGACAAAGCAGGAAACCACTCACCTGCAATTCTTGTACGATCTTCGCGCTGCAAATTTACGTGAGCACTGCTGCACGAATGTCCACAATGAGTCTTGTAGAACATAACATGGGCGGTCAAATCTTGCTTCACCGTCACGTGAATACTGGATGGGCAGTTGGCACCAATTTTGTTAGTCCCCTGGCTTTTCAGTCGTCGGTGACCCTTCGACCTACTGCTGAAGAATCCTGACCGATGGCAGTAAAGAAAGGCTGTTCTGTCTTCATTTGCAAGCTTCTTCCACCCAACAGAATTAACGTAAGATGACGTTTCTTTCCTTTCTAATTCGTTTTTCCACTGGAGAAAATCTGTAGAAGTGGACACAAGAAATAAAATGAGTATTGTATTATATTAGTATTTATTTATAAAATGGTAGAAATTTTTTATACCACATCAAAATATTTTTAATATTTTTATATTATCACGTGGGAGTGACATTTCATAGGCTAGTACGTTCCGTTGAGGCCAACATGTACAAGGTTGTCAGGGAGGACCACAGCAGCATTGATATTTATCGTGCGACAGTTGCGGGTACTTGGCTCGAGAGAAGTCATATGTTTCCCTTGTTTCCTGAGTATGCATGTTCAGTTTGGGACCAGCGGGCCGGGTGAGCCGTGAGCATGATAGGAGAGATAAAATGAGTGCAGCGATTGGCTTCACGAGGAATGGCTGGAAGAGTTGAGAAGTGAGCACAATGGAGGTACAGAAACAGCAGAAGAGATATGTACTGTTTTTTCAATAAAATCAGACAAACAATTTTATTGTAAAATAATAATGAAAATTTGGATATCTCTTTAAGAATGGCACTGGGAGAGATTTGAAACAATTTTTCAATTTGATCTGATTGCAATGAAACTTTCACAGAATGTTTATAATATTATTATAAATATTTATTGTTTATTGTTAGCTAACGATTTTCATAGCACAAAAATACATTGTATAAATCAGGTCAAAATACAAAATTAAACATCAAAGTGAGGTGCTTTATAAAAAATAAAAAGGAGTTTACAGAACATTAGGAAGAGAAAATATTAAAACAAGAGGGTAGTCCCTAATAAACAAAAGGAATGTCTGAAACATTGGAAATTATAAAAAGTAAAATACATCCAAACATATAAAGCAGGCAAATGCTTTGAACTGGAGTAAAATGTGTGTTACATTTATAATATATGTTTCTACCAAGCTTGAAGAAATTTGGTTTGATAGTTTTGAAGAAATTAAAATTAATATATTAAATTGGAAGAATGGAGAATGTGAAGTTCTAAAATCAATTACAGCTGCATAAGAAAGGCTTGGTACCGTAGTTTTAAAAACAAATCTACATGGCTTTCAAGTGCAATTCATACGAATATATTGCTGATCTTACAACTCATCTGCTGCATTTAAAACTATTTCTGAACATTGGTGCTATGCTCGAGTTTAGAACTTTCATCAGAAAATGATAACGTAGGCCTATTGACGATCTGAAAATTCCCAATTGAAATAATAGTTTTGGGTGAATTATTCAATTTTATCCACTTGAAATGAAATTCCACGGAATGTTAAATTGTTCCAATAGGTCTACCTGTTTCTACCAAGCTAAAAAAAATTACTTCGTTGTTTCCAAAAAAAAAAAAAAAAAATTATTGTAAAAATGAGAAATAATCAAGTGTGAAATAAACAAGTTGGCTGAATAACCTCCTTCTATGGAATAACAACTAGGCAGTATTGGTAACTAGGATAATTGATAGTATACATTCCATTATACATATCTGGATAATCTGGCTCATCTCGCAAACAAACGCATATGGTGCGTTTTCCTAAAAATAATTAATAATCTCACAATTAATAACAATTCTGCCAGACTTGCCATCTTCGGAAGGAAATGTCAGTTCCTCTTCTTCCAATTGTAATGAGTGAGATAGTGTCAAATGTGTCCTCAGTTCTGTATAATTCATAATGTTTTTACCATTACATCCAGAAATTGGACAACGTAATTTTCCAGATCTACTATAATCGGGCATCTTTTTATGTACGCGTTTCATATGTGCATACAGGTTATCCTTTCTTGTAAATCCTTTGCCACACGATTCACAGACATACGGCCCAGATGGCCTTGACTGGGACATATCAACAAATTTTGAAATTCACGATTTCCAAAAACAAAAAACCGCGAAAAAAAATCGTAATACAAAGAATGAAGTTACACCCACAGTATATACTAATAGTTATACGTCATAGGTTTACACGAAGCACGGCCGAGCACAATGGCCGAGCACTCCCGAAAGCGTTAAGTGAAGCTGCTCTCGACTAGCTGGGTAGTATGACGTGCCGATTCTTTTTGAGCAGGAAATATGTAGAGAAACAATAAGCACCACTGTTTTATAAACAAGAGAGTTAGATATTTGTGAAATATGTGTATTTACACATCATGCAAATGGTAACTGATGAAAAATCACAGACAATCCCCGTTCCTTCGATTTGTGATCGTCGCCATATTGCCTTTACATTATTTTTTACGATACATAGTTAGTAATGCCAACTGATTGAACCTAATCGTCTTTGGTTTTTAGTCTTGTTGCTCTACTAAAGATCTTTACATACTGAACCTTAGTATCACTTTAGGTAGAAATTACTAATCTTAGTTACGTGGTGAGTTTTGTGTCGGTACAACTACGAGACCGCAATTTATTTATGTGGGTTATTTTGTTTCAATTATGTGAAGATTGGCTAAACGGGAATATTTGGAACCAATCACAAGCGTGTTTGCACTTTGCAGTAGAGTGAAAAAAATGACTGCCGAGTAGAGTGACAGAGTTCGCTTGTTGTTGTCATCACTGAACGTCAAAACAAGTGAGAACGGTTACAAGAAGAGAATTTACACTAATCACAATGAAGAAAGAAAGACACGTCGATAAAACAAGACAGTTCAAATTATAAGTATTTTTCTCCCACTATTTCAGTGCTGAATCCCAATTGAGAGAGATAACCTAACCCTATTTCCATTGGCCCAAAACTTTCTTGCATTCTAAAGCCGCTTTCACTGACTCGAGACAATTTTACGGCACTGACCAATTAGGTATCATATGGCAGGTATCGTAACCTCCAACACAATAACTGATTGGTCAGCACGTCAAACGCAACCAATGCGTCGCGAGTCAGTAAAAGCATTGAAGCGATTTCCTACTATGTTATAATAAACGTGATGATGATGTTAATGATAAACGTAGTTCCACTACATTTGTCACACAGCTGGGAAACGATTCAGAGAAATCAATTCAGCCTGAAATGGTTAACCAATATGACCAGTATCACAGCATCTGATAGGGCAATTTGCCTACTCTTAAGCTGGATTCCCATGCCCGCGATTCTTATGTCGCTCGTAAAAACTTGTTCATATTTCATGACGCGATTCCCGACTTATCCCTGCTTAGTCAGTGAAGAAAATGTCTGCGGCCTCGCGACTTTGAGCCGCCATGACGCGCGACATGGTATCGAGGGAGATGAGAATCGCGGGCATGGAAATCCAGCTTCAATCGTTTTGGTCAAAACAGTTTGTATATCAAAGAATGTTGGTGTTGCAACTTTCTTTGTTCAGGCCATAGTTAGTATTATTCTACATCAATTTGATGTCACGGTCAAGTTATAGGAGGGGTTTGATCATAAATTCAATTCAATTTTTAAATCATTTTATTCATGTTTTGTACCTCTGAATTTGTAACACTTTCACATTTTCATATAATAAACCAAAACAAGAAGCCCGCGTAAGACAAAGTCTTGTGTGCGGGCTGTCCTATAAAAATATAATAAGAGTAATTCGGTACAAAAACTATATAACTTATATATGATTAAACCTAAAAAAGTCCTAAAGAAGTCCATAATGCAATGCTCTGACTTTACATGAACAGACTTTGAACCTAAACAAACTTTTTGGCTTAGATGTGAGGGCATGCCCTTCTCAGTCATTTTGACCTGTTTACCACGTATTTTAGATGTGATTTTAATAGTGCAAACTCGCTCCTTGAACTGTGTTGCAACTCAATTATTTTGGTCAAAAATCTATGTGTGCAATATTTCACAAATATCACAATATTTTAACCATTTTCGAGCTGAATTGATTATGCAAAACCTTTTCCCAGCTGTATATTGAACATAGTCGATGATTTTTGACTTGACGATGTTGCTTTTGACCTTTCATTTACAGTTTCAATAGATCATTTCAATAGCTCATAGGCCTATAACAGTGGTTCTCAGCCTATCGGTCGCAACCCAAAATATAGTCGTGGGCATATTTGCCTGGGATCTTGGATTTTTTCAGAACTTATTATTTAGCTTACAGTATATAGGCCTAGGTAAAAGTAATCAACTAATCAATTAAATAAAAATTCAAATGAAAAAAAAAATCTTTGAAATGTTATTTTTTTTTCAATTTTTAATTGAGAAGGATCAATTAATTAATCAAACCCTTAATTTATCAAAATAGGGGTAGGTCTTCATTACTGACACTTATTTGTTTTTTCATTCTTTTACAGCCCATCAAGTTGTCAGTCTCACTGGAATTAACATTCAGCGGCAGAGTATTATTGTAAGTTGTAGTCAAGCAGCAGCTTACCACGTAGAGAGTAGGCTACATACCATTAAACATCAACACGTCACACACATCTCATCTCTGCTTGTTTCTGATCGATAAGATTTGTGAACTTGAATGCCATTTTATCTTGGTGTTCAAGTATTTTGTATGCCATCTGTAGGCCCCAAGTTTTTGTTCCATTGTGAAAATATCAGTAGGCCTAGTTGTAATTGGGGTGCCTGAAGAGCGTATACCAGAAAATAAAGTTGACTCATATTTGTGACATGGGTTTGGGTGTGCAACCTTGCCTGAACCCTAACCACATTCCATTGAAAAATGCTCCGAAGCCCATATCACACGACCAAGTCGACTTTATTTCAATATACCCTTTCAGCGCCAGTTGTATTTGGTTCCATAACACTCATTATAACCTAGAATGGCCCATTCATATGTTTTTTTATTATAATTTTACTATTTTGTAATTCAGATTTGTAATATAAGAAAATATTTCCTTTTCAGGGTTGCGTAGAACTTACCATTGTACCAATAAAAGATCACCTTAGAAATATCAAATTAAATGCTAAACAGTGTCGCATTTATCGAGTTGCACTAAATGACACATTCGAGGTACCATTCCAATACTTTGATCCTTTTTTGGATATCTGCCAGGGAGATACAAAAACGTGAGTATTGATAGACCCAATTTTACCGGAAAATAATGAAATGTAAATTATTTCAATTAGAGATTAAAGAGTCAGTTATAAGAATCAGCGTACATACAAAATTCAACGTGATTAAAGTAAATATTAGGTAGGCCTACCGTAAATTACTATTACATTTCAAGTGAACAACACCCAGCTCAAATTAAGTCGTTCTGACCGAAATTCTTTGATGTCAATCAAGCTGTGTGCAAAAACAAACTTCTGGCTGTAACTTTGCTGTGAGATGAGAAATTCGTCGCAGTTTGAGCCCTTGGCTGGGCCATGATTTGCAAACTCGGGGTTGCATACTAGTGGGATACCAGCATAAGAATCAATGTTGAACAATTTTCAAGTCTCAAACCCAGTAACCAAATACATATAGACATACTGTAGTAAAAAATGTATTAAATTCACTCAATGCCTATATACGCTAATAATTTATAGATGAAATCTATTTTTATTTTGTATACAAATGAATGATGGTATTTTTTATTCTAGTCGATCCTTGGATTTTTTCTCTTCCCATCACTTATCGGCCGCCAATCAGATAGACCCCGATCACAATGCAGGAGAACTGGTCATTACAGTTCCTCCGGAAGCAAGCCATTTGGTGGGAGAAGGCCGAGGGCTGAAAGTATGCATCGAGTTCTCACTGGAACAACCGCAGGGAGGACTGCGTTTTGTAATCCCAGAATGTGAGGGGACTCTAGCTGAGGTAAAGTTAGTTTCTGTTTGGAAACCATTTAGACTGGCACATGTAGCTGAGTTGTTAATGTACTCGCTTCATATGATCCGGGAGGTGAAGGGCCATATCGGACATGGTTCGATCCCCGCCACCGTCCATCTTTACATGGGTTTTTCGTGGTTACCCTCTGTTAGCCCTCTGTGGCTTATGCCGCGACTGTTCCTACAATATAGGCCACGACCGCTTCCTTCCCACTATTCTTCCCAAAATCTAAGAAACCTTTATCTCATCATCCCATCACCTCATTAATCATTCATTCGACGCCAATAGATCTTAGTTATCACTATAGTGCATCGTTAGAACGCAATATAAAAAAAACATTTAGTTTTCTGATTTTTTCATTTGTAGGTCTTATGACGACACTAGACACTCAAAATCCTGGAAAACTCTTGATCGAAACTTTACATGTCACAGGGCCCTATATAGTGTTCTTCATGTATAGGCCTACTCATTTTTAAATCATGTCCCAAATTGCAGAAATATGTGTCATCTTTTTCTAATAATTTTGCCCCAGAAATATGCTTACTAAGCCAATTTAAGCAATTAACAACCGACTAGAAGCTTTATGACGTTTTGTCATAATGAAATTGAATCACATAAATTGAGACCAATTTATGACCAATAACTGCTGCTTCTACATACTCATCTGATGCTTGACATGTGTTCTAGACATCTGTGCAGTTGACAAATATATGTATATTTATTTTCTCATAAGGTACATGTAATTTATCGGGAAAATAAAATGAACTATTTTTTCAGCGAGGAGCTCATATGTTCACATATGGACATGAGAACTCGTCACGCCTTTGGTTCCCTTGTGTCGACAGTTTTGCAGAGGCTTGTACTTGGAAACTTGAGTTTACTGTTGACGAGAGTATGACAGCCGTTTCTTGTGGCGATCTAATCGAAGTAGTGTACACGCCAGACATGAGACGCAAAACTTACCACTACTATCTCAACACTCCTGCATCAGCACCAAACATTGCACTGGCTGTTGGGTGAGAACATTCGATACAACAATTTTAAACAACGGGTGATTTTTTAATAGTTTTAATTTCTTATTGCTATGTATTCAGTATTTTGTAATATTTTCCCCTATGCAATAAGACCTGCTGGGTTTCAAATTGAGCACCGTAACCATTTCGTCTTTTCGGTACTAAAACCCACTGACTGCCAGAAGTGCAGCCATTTGAGGCACCTTTTTTATGTTGCTTGTTGAAAAGTCCAGAACAATGTGGGGCGAGAAAAGGTAACAGCATCATTTGGGTGGCAGAGTTCCAAAGTGGTGTAAGAGGAAGTACAATCAATAAAGCAGTGTACACAATTTTATAAAAAGGATGGCAAGGTTTAAGGTGAAGTCTGTTCAGAATATAAGGAATATAATTTATAATTTGCATATAATTTGCATATAATATAATTGGCATTAGTATGTCTATCATTTTTACCACTATCTGACCGAGACGCGTGGCCGAGTGGTAACACACTGAACCGTCATTCAGGAGACCAGGGTTCGATTCCCGCCATGGTTGACCATCCTGACAAGGGTTTTTCGTGGTTTCCCTCTGTCGTTCAAGTTGATACTGGGATGGTTCCTTAACAACAGGCCACAACCTGATGGCTCCTTCCCACCATCCTTCCCACCTAATAAAATAACCTTTCATCTCATGATGCCATCATCTCATTCATCATCCACCGATGCCAATAGATCGTAGTCATCAGTATAGTGCATCGTTAAAACCCAATATAAATATAATATTACCACTATTTGATTTTTAATACCTTGTTTCAGGCCTTTCGAGATCTTTGTTGACCCGTACATGCACGAGGTGACTCACTTCTGCCTACCTCAACTGATGCCAATACTCAAAACCTCGGCACGCTACATGCACGAGGCATTCGAGTTCTATGAAGAAACCTTAGCCAATCGCTATCCGTATTCGTGCTACAAACAAGTCTTTGTTGATGAAATTGACCAGGATGTCTCGGCATATGCCACCATGAGCATTCTTAGGTAAATAATATTCAGTACCGGTATTTGTTTCAAGTCCATAGACATGTACACTGGTCGTCATATAAATTGCTTTTATCAGCAATTTAAATTCAAATAAAATCTATGCATATCTAATCGTTAATTTTTCAACAGACTATGCAGGGAGTTTAGTTCAGTTTAGTTTTTAATTGCCTTTCACTTCACCAGTATACATATGTAGAGGTTATGAAACAAAACTTGCATAAAGGTTTTGAAAGATGTCAATGGAAAAAAATAAGAGTTGAAATATTTACAAAGTTACAAGTTTACAAAGTTACAAGTTTATATCCACATTGTATTATAGTTTTAGTGCGTAATGTCAGTACAGTATCTTTTTTCAAGATGCGTTTTAATTTCTAATGTAGCTTGATTGACCACTTTATAGGACCGCAACCGTACATGCTACGCGTAGTCTCACGGATATTGATATTTGATTGTTATTTGATTTTTTCATTGATGCTCTTAGATGTATGTTTGTTGATTGTTGAATTGTATGATGTTTGCTTTGCTGAATCTTCATTTATAGCAACACGGTAAATCTGTTGTGTTACATCGCGACAAAAGTTGAACATTATCCAAGTCTCAAGGTCTTGCCTTATGAAAAGAGCAGCAATCTTCTGATTGGCCCACATAACTAACCTCTATATGGCAAGAATCGCATTACAGCTCTACTTTAAATCCAGCTTTATGTCTTTGTATTCGCACATTTGTTCTGGGGTCTTTCTCCGTTACCCTTCCATTGAATTATTACTTTCAATTATAATTGTCACATATAGATATTAGATAGAATGCAGTGTTTATATAATGTATCTGCAACATGCCATTATATCTCAGCTGTGTTCATTTTTTTATTATCTGTTCAACTCATCTATAAGAAAATGAAGTTTGAGCCAAGTTTTATAATATTTCACCATGTTTCAGCACGAATCTGCTTCATTCGTCTGCTATTATTGATCAGACGTACACCACACGTAAAGCGATGGCTCAGGCAATCGCTGAACAATTCTTTGGATGTTTCATTTCAATGCAGAATTGGTCAGACACGTGGCTACCTAAAGGAATTTCCACATATTTATGTGGGCTGTATTCGAAGAAATGCTTCGGTAATAATGAGTATCGGGAGTCGATCCATTCGGTAAGTTCGTGCTTAATAATAATAATTGTTTTGATATTTTCGTGCATAGTGTTGTTGGCCACTTGTTGTATAGGCGTATATGTAAACTGCAACTACAAAGCCAAGTTGTTTCAGCTCGAAGTTGTAGAGTTTGAATGTCAAATATTACAAAATTATTGTGATCACTGGTTTCGTAGGTCAGACAGTGTGAGCTTCCAAGAAAAAAACGTATAGTTGTATTTAGTTATAATTTTCAATTTCCGTAATTTGTAGCCTACTGATAATTGTATTTAACTATTATGAAATAATTATGTATGGGTATTATCAATGTTATGAATTATTTTACTCATGTATCAATAGCCTAATTTTAAAGGTTATATTTCTAAGTAAAAGTTATAATATGGCCTTCAATCTTCGTCCTAATCTTCGTAGAATTCTCTAGGTGTTTATTTAGATATATTAATTCAGCAGTTTTATATCGAGTACTTATACGTATACTTTTTCTCAACTTTAAAATGTGAAATATTCTAATTTGTATTTTATTTACAGGACTTACAAGAAGTTGTTCAATATGAGGAGACATTTGGCGGAATTGTTCTGGATCCTAGTCAACCACCAGCGCCACTTCCTTCCACCACATCCTCACCTGCCCTTCCGCCACGAGCCCCCGACCCTGGTTTCTACTTTCCGACACGCAATCTCCACACCATGTCTCCCCGATATATCGAAGTGCTGCGTAAGAAAGCCCACCTTATCATGAGGATGTTAGAACATCGTATTGGCCAGGAGTTACTGCTTCAAGTGTTCAATAAACAGTTGTCGTTGGCATCGAACGCTTCACAGCAAAAGATTGGATCTGGACTTTGGTGTCACATGCTTATCAGTACGAACGTGTTTGCTAAAGCCATCTTCACGGTGACTGGTAAAGATATGGATGTCTTCATTGACCAGTGGGTACGGACTGGTGGTCATGCTAAATTCAATCTCAGCTTTGTCTTCAATAGGAAAAGGTAAGAAGTACCATAAAATATCATTTCCATTTTATGCTTGGTAGTACAGTAGAACCTCTTTAGTAAGTTTATCTAGTTAGTACATTTTTCATCTTGGTAAGTTTTATTTTCTAGTCCCATCTATATGTTCCTACATGTTAAATAGTTTCTTTAGTAATTTTTTCACTTTGTCAAGTTTTTTCTGGTCCCCTGGAAAATGTACTAAAGAGGTTCCACTGTAGAGAAACCAGTGTTCAAATTCTCAAACAAGCAATACAAAATTCCTACATTCAAAGGCTTGAACTCTTCTTAGAAAAAAAATAGGTAGTATTAGGCCTATTGTAATTTTGATACCCCTATCTTTATGCCACTATGTCGACATTTAGGCCTAAGCCTAAGTATAGGCTTGAGCTTTTTATTCTTACGTCAACATTTATGTTCAAAGAAACACATATTAAGACGCCGCAGGCACTCAACGCGGTCACGTTGTTCGCTCGCTTCAGACTTGAGTTTAACATGCATGGTGTGCTAGGCGCAACCCATAGACTAGCCCGCCAAACTTTTATTCATTCACATAAATGCCGTTAATTCCCTAGCTCACACTTTTGATATACGGGTATTTCACATTTTGTATTTTTTTTCGGTATTCAAAAATGTGTGTAGGTTTTCGCCAACACGAATTTTTTTTATTTTCCATTTAAAGAATTTGAAAAACTACAAAATGTTTGTTCAAAAATCTGTAAATGCAATAACCTCCGTTTTTTAATTATCAACAGAATTCAAAAACAATTACATTGATATCTCAAATATTACGGTCGTGAGAGTTTGCGGCGTGAAATATGAGCGCATGTGGCCTTTTAATATGTCAGTACTGGTATTAAATATAGTAATTTTACTTTGTTCAAATATTTCAAGGTTATTGAATATATGTTCTTGTAAAATCTAAAGAGTATGTTACCACCTGAATAGTGAATATCCAAACAAGTCTCCTCAGTGGCATAAATTATCAATCCAATTCAAAACCATTCACCCTAGAATTAATTTCTAAATAGAAAGCTTATGAGGTCAAGCTCAACTTTTTTTGATATTTATATAATTAAGACTTGAATCGATTACAGGAATACGGTAGAACTGGAGATTCGTCAGGAGGCCACTCAGCTGCGAGGAATCCGAAAATATGTAGGCCCACTTCTGGTAACAATTCAGGAATTGGACGGTACTTTCCGACACACGCTCCAAGTAGAAGGCACTGTGGCCAAGGCAGATATAACATGCCACTCGAAGAGTCGACGAAATAAGAAGAAGAAGATACCGCTTTGTACAAGTGAAGAGGTTGACATGGACTTGAGTGCTATGGAGTAAGTGAAAACAAAATTACAATTTTTCCCACCAAGAATCGTTTTCTATTCTCCAGTTACCGGTAATTCAAATCTTTGCATGATTCGATAGTCATTGTATCACATACATACACATGTATGTACACATCACATACTTTTCGTTTGCTATCTTGTCAAACGTACACTTGAAGGGGGTATGAACATATCATTATTGACTGCTTATCTCTATATTTTTGAAATGCTCAAATTTTCGTCCATGTTGTTGGTCTTTGGAGAGAACTATTCAATATGCCAGTAGGGCCTATAACATTTTTAATATTTCAAAACAAAGCTTTATCCACAAGTGAACAAAAGTGTATTTGTATTTTGTATCAACCTGACTTGTAATTTGTTTCTTGATTGCTTAAAAATAAGAGGTTTGGACTTTGAGTTTTAATTCTTTAGTTGACACTCGTCAGACACCCCTAAGTCCTAATTCATTTATTACGATAAAGATGACTTCGAGATTTACTTTCCAAATAGGCTATATACGTAACTTGTTACAATTAGAATGTACATTTGATTTTATTAAACAACTCGATTATATTGTGTACTGCAGATCTTAACTGCCATCTGACTTTCTGTACAGATTATTTGTGTACTTCCGTAATAAATCTGTTCATTGTTTATATTGTATTGAGCAAGTGACTCTTCACATGTAAATCATTTTTAAAATTCATTGAACCCAAAAGTACCCATTTCGAGTTCTAATAGTTTGAATTATCGAAATAGTCATCATTGAATTCATAGGTCAAAACTATGTAGAGACCACAGCTATTTCAATTACGGTACTGTAAAATTTTAATTTTGAGTCATTAAAATAACAAGGGTTTACTGTATTTGCTTCTACCAGCATGCTGCGTGATTTTTTTTTTCAACTTTCAAGTCAATCAGATTCTTAACATAAAAATATTGTGTCTCCCGCCAGTTCCGACTCCCCAGTTTTGTGGGTGCGTCTCGACCCTGACATGACCCTGTTGCGTTCAACCTTCATCGAACAGCCCGACTACCAGTGGCAGTATCAGCTACGCCACGAGAGAGACGTAACGGCGCAAATGGAGGCGATTTCAGCGATAGAGAGATATCCAACGCCCGCCTCACGACTAGCTCTCACCGATACCATTGAGAACGAACAGGCTTACTACAAGGTTCGCTGTCGAGCAGCCCACTGTCTTACAAAAGTAAGAAATATAGGATAAGTTTACAACTCTCTTGAATTAGCCAAGTTTGAAAATACATGTTGTCTTACTATGTGGGACCCGAACTGGACCTCAGTACAATACAGTAGAAAAAGAAGAAAAATACCTCAGTAGAAAAATTACGATACTGTATATTTTTCGGGAACCAAACAGGAAACATTATTCTTATTTTATATTGACTGGGACCTGTTTTTCTATTCCAGTGCTATGAAAGTTCTATAAGATTGATTCCTCAATTAACAGTAGGAATAATGAATCACAAAAAAATGAAGACATTCAATTGAAAATTCATTACTATCCGCCAATTCAGATAATTCAGATGTAACACTAGACCTATTTTAGTTATAACATGATGATATCAAAAAGAGTCGCTTCTATCTAGAACTGAAATTGTTTGGCAGTTTAAAAAGGATTCGAAATAGTAAATAGTAAATACTGATTTGTGTTGATTCTAGAATCCGTATTTTCTTATAGAATAACCGGATCCAGAACCAAAAAACATGAAATCATGGTCCCTTATAATACCATGAAAAAGCATTGTAAAGTTCAAACTTGACAAGTTGTAGTTGCAAACTATTACAGTCACCACTTAGTATCTCGTACTTACATTATAAAATATATATGATCTCATACATTAAACCCTCGTAATCCAAAATGTAAGAGTCCCCAAAAGAATGATTTCGATTTATAAAAATTCGGATTAACCAAAAAACTCCTTTCCTACGAAAATCATCACTCTACCCGGTTAGAGTAAATATATGGCAATTTTGTAGTGTGCGCGAGAGAAAGCTATACCGTACGTAATAGAAGCTGTTGCTAGGGCCTCACTGATCGTGTGTACTCGGCTTGCTCGCTCGACTTCGCGCGATCGTTATATGACTCGCTTTATAGACGCTCTGTTCCGAGTCTGACGAACAACTGTTCCAAGCTCACCATAAACGAAGGTCAGACCTCACTCGTCGGATGACACCAAAAGCAAAGTGCTTCGGCTCATTCTACTCGTCAAATAAAAAAGATGAAAATTGAGAGAATAATTATTAATTCAAGAAATTCACTTGAACTATTTTGATTTATTAATCCGAAGACAGTGTTAAAACAATCGAAGGGTCGAAACTCGAAACATTCGTTCGAATTACGGTTTGGCTGGAATTCGAATTAACCATATTAATCAACATTGAAATGCTTATACCTTCAGTCAGGGATTAACCAGGGTTTACTGTACTTTGTTTTATGTTTTGCAGTTGTTATTTACTACCGAGTATCAATCATAATATTTGAATCTACTTGATTGCAGGTTGCTAACGCCATGGTTGCCAGTTGGGCGGGTCCACCTGCAATGTTAGCCATCTTCCGAAAATTGTTTGGCTCCTTCTCTTGTCCGCATATTATTAGGCAAAACAACTTTACAAACTTCCAACACTATTTCCTTCAAAAGGTTTGTAACAATTACTAATAATGTCTGATGTAAAACTGTAGATATTATTTATGTATTATTTATTTATTCATGTATTTATATTATTTATGTAACTTTTGACCTCTCTGAGGCCTTGTAATTGGAGACAATCATTTTGGAGACCATTATTATTGTCAACAATAGAAGTAGCTATGTCACCGATTATCAACTATCAGACAATGAATCGTTAATCGAACTGCATCAACAAGTAATCGACTGATTAACGATTATTATAGGCCTACATTCAATTATTTGTTGATGTTTTGAAATTCTGTTTAAAAGTTATTGTTGTCCAAACTATCAAATTTGATATTGATTCATTTATGATATTTTTATTGTTAATTTTGAAATTATTTCTCCTATTTATAAAACAATTGATCATCATTTGATTGATTATTATGAAAATTTGATTAATCGATGTCCCTACTTTACATTCAACGACAACTTCAAATAAAAGTAACATTTGTGACGAGATTGATCTTGAAGCAGATTGATTTTATAGCTAATTGTACTGTTTTTCTTTGCCTTTCAAAGACTATACCAGTAGCTATGGCTGGTCTGAGAAACACTCACGGTATTTGCCCACCAGATGTGATACGATTCTTGCTTGATCTCTTCAAGTACAATGACAACAGCAAAAACCGCTACTCGGACAACTACTACCGCGCTTCGCTGGTAGAAGCGCTCGGCGCTACTGTAACTCCTGTTATCTCTGTCGTCCAACAAGGGTAACTAATAGCATACTATTATAAATAGAAATTCTCGATCGAGATCAAGCTGAGATCAAAACTCGAACTTGGATCAAAATATTTTTCACCAGATTGAAATTTCAATCTCGAAATACTTCCAGATCTCGAATTATTTTGAGCGAGCGAGAGTGGAGGGATAAACTTGTAATATATGATTGTTTCGATTGTTTAATATATGTTTCATCATTTTAACAGATTGGTATTGAAAATACACTACCGTATCTGAAACTTGTGAAAAGGTTTTGTTTCTCAATTTTTCTATTCAATTCTGACTAGAATTAAGCTCGCTCGAACTAAAATTGTGCTCAAACTTGCTCAAGTCTCTCTCGAAAATAAGTCAAACTTGCCTTGAACTCATTTCACAGCCCTAAATATACCGGTAAAGTATTTCTAGCTTCTAGTGATAACTCAAGAGTACACAGAATTCAATCACCATTTTTCAAGATGTTTGGCATTACACTAGCCGGTATTTTTTGTATTGAAAGTTGAAACTATATTTATCGTACTAAAGCTCTAATGACATTTTCAAAGATTTTCAATAAATTTATTACACAACAATTATGTACATTATTGCAAATTTTTACATCAATCTGACCAGCCATTATGGAAAGAATTGAATTGACTTTTTCAAGACTCAATTCCATCTAAATGATCAACAGTTATAAATAATTAATAAGAGCTTTGATAAGAAAACAGTGAATGATGGGCTGTGTCTAAAATCTCTGAAATTATTTAGTCTGCTTGTAAGTACTTGTGGCATCATGCACGTGGCAATGAAATCTGTTCAAGCATTCTAATTCATAAAATTCCAGTTCATAACTGGAAATTTGCTACGAGTGTAGACGGCCGTGCAGACATACGGATGGTGGATTGTCAATTTGTCCATTATCATTCATTGTTCATTGACAGGAGCCAATGAAATATTTTCAAATTTCGTATTTATACTTGGGAGCACTGTGGCAAAATTCATTCAAATTAGCATTTTTGAGATGGGATGTACCTAGCATTATATTATGCTTTTGGGCAGCATTTAACTTGTAGAAATTGAGAGAAAAGAGATTTCATACACAGTTTTTATAGTATGAAACACAGTCTTGATACGTATTGCATACATATTTTATACAATTATGCTGCTATGTAAATAAATAATATTAATACGTATATATAGCATACATATTTAATACCAATGTGGCGCTCATCCTACAATGTACGTAGGCTTACTGCATTTGCATAGTGATTAATGCTTGTACTGTAAAATTACGATCATTGCTAAATTTCTATCCAAGTAGATTAAGAGCTCTTCAGTGATCAGAGACAATAATAACAACTCTTTTGTTTTGTGTAATGGTGATGATAATTAATGATTTTTTATTTTATCGCTAGATTGTATATTTACAACATTGAACATCGTCAGTTTGTGTTAAAATTAGTGATGCCTCCAGGTACCCGGGTAGAATCCGGGTATTGGCATTTCCAGGCACGAATTTTCATACCCGCGGGTATCGATGTTTTTTAATGCAATACAAGCGTGTAATAAGCAACGCGCAAGAATGACTCTTCTCGCTTGCTGTCACTAGCTGCAGCAACAGTTTCCTCACCCCATATCACCACTCCCCTCATTAGGCATTACACCCGCGCATCGACGTGTCTTGCCTACTAGCTGCACGTGTTGCACTTTCGTGTTGCACTCGTCTTTCGAGCTGTGCAGTGCTGTTTTGTATTAATTTCAATTTCGTGTTTGCGCTTATTTGCGTGCGACAATAGTGTGTGGTGTGGTGTATTGTTGTCTGGTAACTAATATTTTGTCATTGTATTTATTTTTCGTTTAGTAGCAAGTGTTAATTTTTGCATTTATCCAATATTGTAATCTTATTTGCGTACTTATTCAATTTACAATGCCGAAAAAGAGTTCATTTACTTGGAAATATTTCAAAGAAGTCATTTTTTAATTTTTCTTAAATCTAGTAACAATAAACAATGCAAGTCAACAGTAAAATTATCTATAATCTTCTGCTTCCCTATCTCTCAATCCCATCTGTTGAACATCCCATCTCTAGCACCTGACAGCTGACTTGTTGTCAAGCTATTGCTGCTCTTTAATTGGCTTGGATGTTGGCCAATAAGCAAGCGTGAAGTAGACCGTCTCTCGCTAGAGCGCGGCAGCCGTAACGGTGGGAATTTGAACGGGATAGCGAGAATTTTAGTATACACTATAAAACAACGCTTTTTCCGAAATTTTTAATACCCGGGTATTTTTGGCGGTTACTCGGTTCCAAAATTTGATACCCGGAGGCATCACTAGTTGAAATATGAAATACATGTAAATAGAAAGATACAAATATAATGGTATGTGCAACATATTTCAGACTGAGATGGGTTAACCAGTGGTTAGCATGATTGCTGCCATGATTGACCATCCTGACAAATGTTTTTCGTGGCTTCCTTTATGTCATTTAGGTTGAATGTTTCCTTAACAACAGGCCACGACCGACTCCATCCTGAAACACGTAAAAAAATTATCTTGCATCTCATTATCCCCATCATTTCATCCATCATTCACCGATGCCAGTACGTCTTAGTCATCAATACACTGCGTCGTTGAACCCAATATAAACTGAATAACGTATTTCAGTTTCCTATGGCTCAGTCAACTAATGTGCACTGTGTTGGAAACTGAAGTCTAGTTGGGCGTGGGTTCGAGTCCCGCATAAGGCATGGGTTTTCGTAAGCGTCCTTTCACCCATCGTCACTTCATTGTTTCATGATCACCCGCTCATTCGTACCCTATATAACCTAGCTGTTGGTGGGGTCGTTAAGCAACAATAATAATTTAAAAATCGTATTTCAGAGTTGCAATAACAGCGGACTCACTGTCGTCTGATACAAAGCTCGTCCTCGAAGAGATTACGCGCAGTCTGAATCTCGAGAAACTTCTTCCGTGCTACAAGTTCACAGTCAGCGTGGCGTGTCTGAAAGCAATACGTAAATTACAGAAGTTTGGACATCTCCCAAGTAATCCGTCACTCTTCAAAAGTTATGCAGCTTATGGTCAATTTATAGGTAGGACCTACCATTATTATTTACTAAAGCCGTGTTTAGACAGTTTAATTTTTCATCAAATAATTTCAACTCTATACTTGTTTCCAATTAGGGTAATTTGACAGAAACGTTGGATGTTCGTTTACATTTTTCAATAAATTCATTCAATCAAATGACGTCAGCTGAATATGTTTATCTGGTCTTCGACTGGCCGTGATTAATCAGCTGTTTGTAAATCTTGCCAGATCGAAAGTAAGGTTATATGTCCAATAGCATGACTAATTTACTAGGCCTACTTACTACGTACACATGGAGTGTTGAAAAATTAGTACTTTAATTACATGTTATGGTAGTCAGGGAAAGTTACGACATGAAGACATGACTCTATTTCGTACAAATTGATCAACATGATTGCAGCATCTCTCAACCAAAGCGTTTTGCTGACACCCAATTTCACTAGCGATACCAAAAAAAGATATGTCATATGAATATATATATATTTTTCTGTTTTTACTGAACAAGAGAACATATAACATACTGTGATGGAGATAATTTCTCAACATGCTCTTCAAAATTTCCCTAGTCTACCCACTGAAACTCAAACTGGACTGAAATTCAAAATACTGTCACTGCACCGACAGTCGACACTAACAGTAATAATAATTAACAGCACTCATCATGGTATCTTTGACGCAAATGACATAGTAATTGAATATTTTCTTCATTTTATATACATTTTTTCAATTGCAATACGCGAGTTTATACATCAACATTCGTGCTACAGGAATGAAAGAAACCTGCAATCTGTGTTCAAGCAAAGGTTTGAAATCCTTGAAGTTTAATCTTTTCAAACCCAAGTTCACCCAAAATGTAACCCACAAATAACTTTATTAAACAAGAAATTGCAACCGGTTTGGATTGTTCGTAGATGTGCGTCTTGCTGCCCTCGAAGCGCTTGTGGACTTCACCCGTGTTGACGGCCGATGGGCCGATCTTGATCACCTATTGGACATCGTTGAAAATGACCCAGTACCGATGGTTCGCCATCAGCTGGTAAGGATGTTGGTCGAGAATCCTCCGTTCAACCGCCAACATAAACACAGGCTCGACACCGAACGTTTGGTTGACAAACTTTGGAACCTCATAAAGTAAGTATTAGTAAGGATTACAGTGAAACCTTTATGTATCGTTCCCAGATCCATTGTTTTCCTGCTTCTATCATTCATTTTTTCTCACCCCACTCTGATATAATCATTGTTGAATTTTCCTTGATGGATGGTTTCATTTTATTGGTTTCTTAAAAAACAATGCATAGAGCTTTCACTGTGTATATATATATATATATATATATATATATATATATATATATATATATATATATATATTTATTTTTTTTATTTTTTTTTTTATATAGGCCTATATATATATATATATATATATATATATATATATATATATATATATATATATATATATATATATATAAATATATATATATATATATATATATATATATATATATATATATATATTTCCTATATATATATATATATATATATATATATATATATATATATATATATATATATATATATATATATATATGTATATATATATATGTATATAATATATATATATATATATATATATATATATATATATATATATATATATATATATATATATATATATATATATATATATATATATTACATACTATTTTTGTTGATATTTTGTTAATATGTAGGCCTATTCATTTACTTCAGTTTGCATGGGTTATAATTATCTTTACTATTATATTCAGTAATGCTCAAATTTGGGAAATTTATTATCTTGAAAGTTTCATAAATTTAGTTTTTTTATTCATACCCAATCTTTTTTTGTCTGCTATCAATGAGCCACATATTTTTAGTGATTTACAAGTCTACAAATTTCTGTGAATCAGTTGAAAAGTGAATGTAATGTCAATTCAGTGTGTACCACGAGTGTGCTAATTCAATGTGCCAATTGGCGAATAAAAGTGAGGTTATGCTTCTCATATCTTCTCTTCGTCTTCCTTCCTGAAGACAGTAGGTTGACATACAAATGGAGAGTAAATTATGAACTTCATTCTGTCTTGAGCATTACCTACTACTGCCACATCAAGCGTTACAGTAGCTCAATCAGTAAAATTTATAATAAAATCCATACATTTCAATAATTTTTGATACCCACCATGAAAAGTTTCAGATGGTTTCAATATGAAAAGTTTCAATCAGCATCACTAATTAGTGATTAGATTGCAAGATTCAATGTTGAAAATAGAACATATTGAACATTCTTTGTTTTATACCCTCTCTTTTCAAATCGTGTCAATCATGAAACAGACTAAGTGACAATGTGCGGACGGACTTACGGCATAGACGTGTGATGGATAACGATCATATATCTGTCACTTATTGATACTTATACAGGTACTCATTGTAGACAGCTTGGAGAATTGAAACTTCATAGATTATAGATTATATTGGGCATTTATATTTTATAGTTGGTTATTATTAGTTGGTTATATTTAATTTCTTTTTTTTTATTAATTATTGGATAATTCATATTATTAGGCCTATGCAGGTAGTGAGGCACATGTTATTATAGAGCTCCACTTTTTCTCAGTACCTGTAATACAGTACATTTCCCATGCATTGTAAACAAAAGCTAATAAATAAATAAATGTCCATTTCTGATTAGGTAATCAGTTCAATGTGAATAAACTCAGGCAGATCTCATTACTTTAATCGTTCTTGTCAATTCTCTGGCAATTTCGATCTTTTGATTTATTGCTTTCCTCAGTTGGACTTTAATTGATCTAACTAAGGAAGTAATCAGCTATTTATACAATTTAACACGTTATGTTGTCACCTTGGTCAGCATTCTTAAATTGCTTCATATGTCTTGAACTTGCTTACTGTTGTAATTCACATGGATCAGTTGCTTGAAATATAAGTTATTAATTATTACAGTTATTAAAGAGACTAATGGGTGCACACCAGTTATTTAAGTATCAACTATGTAATTGTGACTTCGTAATAAATATATTGAAAAGCCACTGACCATGGTTTTGAACCCCTGTCTTCGTCAACAACGTATAAACTCATGAAATATTTGTAGACATATTCTAACATTAGCGCTCAGGAGTACCAACTGTCGAAAGTTTCAAGTGTATATTGCTGACAAAAACATCTGGCTTATCTCATCAGTCCAAGATTAACATCTTTCTTTGTAAGTGTATAGTGGTTGTGGAAGTTTAAAGGTTGAGAGCCAATCACGTGCCGTGAAATGTTAAAAGTCTGTACTTTTTAAAGTCCAACTGTCTGTCAAAAGTGGTGCTGGATTCTAATTTGATCCGTTTTTTTCTTAAACTAAATTACTCCACTCTCAACTCATTTTAATTCTATTGAGATTACTATTTTTTTCTTCTGGTATTTGCTCATGACTACTTTTTCATCAAGGCTTGTACTTAGTGCTGACAAATGTTGAATCAATTTTGTTTTTGATAATTATTCCAAGTTTTATGAGTATTAGAATCTAGAATAAGTTATATGGAGATGAAAAATTGCAAAACATGATAGATCATTTGTAATTCTGTATACTGTCAAACATTGATATTTATTAGTGCTACCTTTGGGTACCCGGGTCGAGTACTTGGAATGCATCACCCTGGTATAGTTTGTAACCCTGGTACCCGCAATATGAAAAATGGAGTGTATGAATTGCGCAAGTGGCCAAACGAGCGCCGTTGCAGCAAGCTCAACCGTGACGTGCATAGTTATTCTTACATTTTTCTCATTTTCCTCCCAGAGTCATTATTTATATGCGCATGAAACCATATAACAGCCTTCGAGGTAAACATTTTTTGAGCAATTGTTGGGGAATGGACACATTCAAACGTTAGGACTAATAAATAGGAAGGACAAACAATCGAAACTATTTACCCACTTTGAACTAACAAGTAACAAGAATAATCCTTTCAGCTTTTTTTTTTTCTAAATGTCTAAAGTTCAACACATTTGCTTCATCAAATATCAAGTTGATTCGAAATCGAAGTCTTGAATATCAAATTGGTTGCGAATATCAAAATCAAACAGTAATCCCATTCCAAAGTCGAGAATCATGGGGCGTTTATGAAACTTTTCTCAGTGTAATGTAATAAGTCTTATGTTATTCAATGTAGTGAAACATTCATTTGATTTGTGTGTATTAAAAGTTGAAACCAACTCGAAAAGGCATGAATATTGCTCAATACTATTTCGAGTCTCTGAAACAGTTGGCTGAGAACCTGCGTTAATCATGCAGTTTTGCTGTAGCTGTATGCTGTCTCATGACTCTCGCCTACGCTGTGACATCGTGGATCTCTATTACGCGTTGTACGGTGGCCGTCGACCCAACTGTATACCAATCCCAGAGCTGGCAGCAATTCTCAAGCCACAGCGAGTGAACAGCCCAACTCTAGACAAGGAGGTGTGTTTGTAATAGTAGTTGCTTATTATTGTATTGTATTGTATTTATTATCATTCATTCGACATATACAGTGTGACGGTATAAAAATCGTCATTTATAAGAATTAAGCACTAGAATTGAATACTTGGCTAATAGAGGGGAAAATAATATCAATTTACAAGTAATAAGAGTAATTTAAGTGAGAGATGAAATCGAGAATCATGTAATAAAGGCACTCGACATAACTATATAAGCATTGATTAGTATCCATACAAAATGAGTATACTTATTAGCAAGGTCTGCTATTTTAAATTGATACACGATATAATTTTATACACTTCACAAGTTCAGTACCGTATTGTCCCGAATATAAGCCGAGGGTTTTTAATTTGTATACCATAATTCAAAGTTCAAAAGTCACCTTCAGCTTATATGCGAATCTCGGCTTATAATCGGTCAAAAGCACATTTCTTCCAATTATAATTAGGCCTACTTTGCTTAATGTACACTCTGTAAATTATTGTGTGTTCATTCAATTATGACGATAGTTTGAACAGATTATTCTTTATTTCATTCTCTCTTTTTTCAAAACATCTACATTATCAAAGAAAATACTAAAATAGCTAACTAGGAACTAATAACACTTATAAATCATCCATTATCTGTTGACATTTCCTCAACATTAGCAAATTCTGCTATTTTACATTGATACACAATATAATTGTATACACTTTACAAGTAGGCCTACAGTATATATACAACTATTGTATACGGTATTTAAATATCAAATATTACAGTGAACATTCGAAAAACAAATGTTCATGACAAAATGTTCACAAGAAATGTCACTGCTACACTAATAAACACTGTCCAAAATCTGCTGTCTGTAGTAGACAGAAAATTTTTTGGATGCGTATCGAGTGCCGGGCTAATTCTGTTTTAGAGTTTCTTTGACTCAATTGACCTCATCGTTGATGCGCCAAAAAGCACACGTCAATTCATTCATTCAAAGTTTCTCTGCTTTTTTGTAGACACTCATGATAGCAAGTTATTAAAAAATATGAAGTTCAAAAATTTGTCACACCAACATGGTAGCTAATTTTGAACACCTCATTCAAGGTACAAAACTTTGATCCGAGAAAATTGTTTACATTTAGACATGTGTTGTATTTTTTTTTTAATCAACATCATAACTTGATATAAAATTATTGTTCCCCAATCAAGGCTATACAGTGAAATCTCTATGCATCGCTCCCGGATTCATCGTTTTCCTGCTTGTACCATTCATTTTTCCTCACCCCACTCCCATATAATCGATGCTAAATTTTCCTGGATGGATTGTTTTCCTGCATGGATGGTTTTGTTTTCCTGGTCCTTGAAAAACGATGGATGGAGGTTTCACTGTAGATGAAAGTAGGATCGTTTGGTCCTCGTGTGTTTTATGTTCACAGTGAAACATTAAACTTCTGTTTTTGAAGGGACCAGGATGAATGAACCATCCATTCATGAAATTTAACATTGGTTATATGGGGGTAAGGTGGGAAAAATAAATGATGGGATGAATTGGAATGAAAACCTTGGATCTTGGAACGATGCGTAGAGATCTTTTGTGTGGTTTCTGAGTATTAAAACAGATCATTTTCATTCTCAGATTAAAGAAGAGATTCCTGATCAAATCAATCCTGTTAATGAGGTGGACAATATGACTATGAGAGGAATAAAGCGGAAAGCATCTGAATCGCCGGAAAGAGTGCCAGAAGTAATAACAATTGATAATAACCTCGATCTGGTTACCGTTGAAATAGTTGCAGGAGAGGAAGATAGAAAGTCTCGAGTCAAGGTAAGGTATATATTTAATATGGAATTACTAAGTTGGGTTGCCATTCGATATGTTTTTTATAGTGGATAATTATTGATTTCATATTGATTACCAGATATAGTGAATCCCTTTTAATGAACTAATTTTGAATTCACGGGGTATTGCTGGATTGATATTGTTAATGTAATGAACAATATTGGGAGAGTAAAATCACTGATTTCAATGGTATTAAATATTAATCAGATAATGGAAATGGCACTCGGATCTCCTAGCCATGTTTCTTGTACCTTCTACATCCACCAGCCCCAGTCTGCACCAGCCCCAGCCTTTTGAGCAGATTTCTTATATGTCCCAATTCCACAACTGACATCCTATTTTTATTTTTTCTCATTTTTTTATATTGGGTTGAACGACGCACTGTAATGATGACCAAGATCTATTTCCTTGTGAATGTATTTTGGCAATCAAATCAAGTACTTCAACAGGCTGTGATATAATAACGTTGTGAATTGCTAATTGTTGTCAACAGTTGGAGTATGAAAGTACATCAGCAGCATCAGTAGCTGCAGTTATATCAAAACCTACTACTAGCACTGCTGGTAATATAACTTCAATCATAGAAACCAAAGTGAAGTCTGAGTACTTCTCAGATAATTCAGTGTCATTACCTGGAATTAATACGGGTACAAAAGGGCCCGTCGGGTTTGAGCCTGGAATGTTCCGCAAAGAGACTGAAGTCGACACTCATTCGAAACACCACAAGTCCGATACTGGTTCGAAGGTAAGATGTAGAAACAATTGTATTACTACTCTGTAGTCATTCATGTGAGGTTGAAATCATATTTTTATTTTTAATTCAACAACTGTTCCACAAGTTACAAGTTTCTCACTAATGGTCATGTTTTGTTGTTTGTTTTTGCTAGTTTGGAAATAAAGAATGGTTCTTACCTGTTATTTATTGCCATACAGACCTTACTGATTTTACATTTTTGTTTTTGTTACATAACTATCCTAGCTCTATTTATTAATGTTTGAAATTATTATTTGTAGATAAAGAAGAAGAAGAAAGATAAGAAGAAACATAAACACAAACATCGTCATAGACATGACCACAAACATGGGAAAGAGAAAGAAACTAAAAAAGATACAACCAGTAAACTCAAAGTTAGAGAGGAGACTTTGGAAACTTTGAGCTCAGGATCTTCCAGTCCAAGCCCAGGTGCATCAGGGTCTCGTGAATTTACATTCTGAAATGTGGGTATACTTATCGCAAGATTGTATCAATGCCCTTTGTGCAGTCATACCTAATACACTGTACAGTACAATTATAATAAAAAAACTTTCGTGTACAAGATTTGCATGATTCTGTTCAGCGAGACAAAATTGTTAACGAAACCTATGCCAACCTGTATATTACAAATCCTATTTAGAGTTTTAGTACTTGGGCTCTGTTTTACCATGAGTTTTAATAACTTGATTTAAAACTGAAAGACAGTTGAAAGAACTTACATTCTCAAAAATAGAAAGCTAGAGAAACCGAATCCAAAACAGGACTAATTTTGTAAGGGGAAAATGTATTCATTGTACAGTAATGTTATACAGGATATAGAATATACAAATAGGAAAATAAATTATGTTATAAATGTGTAATTTTCCTTGTTCAAATAGATTGATCATAATTGACGATTCGAAATAGGCGTGGCTTTACCAGTCAGCCAGTTGGATCATATCATTTGTAGTCATTTCAAGATACCCCAATTGGATATTTGAATTTGTCTACAGTTCCAGTGTTGGGCAATGAACTTTTAAAATGAACGCATTCGTTTTTTTTCGAACTTTTTGATGAACGCGTTACTTTCATGCACCAGTAACATGAACTTTATAAACGTTCAATCTTTCTGCGATCTTTTAAGGTGTAGAACGTTTGTTTGAAAGTTCATATTTTTTTGGTTGGTACTTGCACATGATAGTATACAAGATTGCACTTCGTTTGTTCGTCTTGATGTGGTGAATGGTGATTCCCCGGCTCGGGGACGTTTTATCACGTGCACCGAAACCTGCCCTAGCTTGCTTTGTGTTTTACAAGTTACAATGTATAGATAATAGATCGTGCTTGCCGTGTTCTTGAAGTCGCTGCAGTTTACGTATTCATAGGGAAGTAAAAGTACATACTATTTCTTCAAACTATATACGTTTCCTATTATCGTATTTTTTCTTTACTAGAAACTGGATGTCAAATTATTAAAATATAGTACAAGGCGTAGTACTTATTCATATTGAGGTCTTATTTAACAATCAGTCATTTGAAATTTGCCAAAAAATGCCTTTCTATTATTGTTTTACCTGTTTTATACATTATTATTGAATGTTTTTTTTATACTGGGTATGCTTACATATCATTAATAAAATATAGCTGAAAATAAAAATACGGTAATATTTTTCCTTTTTTTTTTTCGAACTTTTAAACGAACTTTTGTTTTTTTGAACTTGAACTTGAACTTTTACCTTCAAGCCAAAAATTCGAACTTGAACTTTTAAAAAGATAGTTTTATATGTAACGAACTGAACTTTTAAAAAGATCCTTTTAAAAGTGAACTTCCCCAACACTGTACAGTTCTAACAGTCCTGTTGATTGGACGGTATGATTTGTGACGTCATGGGGGCGGAGACTGTGAGTTGTCAATTGATAGAAATAAATATCGTCATTATTCGTTAAAATCAAGTTTCAGGGTTCCAGAGGTGAGCAGTCAGGGCAAGCTCAGTGAGCGGTGCTTACTCGGAGAAAATGGCATAATAATGAGAAATTGAGGTCCGAGTAAAATAAATCATGATTATGGGGATATTCATTGAATTTTGTTATGAAGTTTAGAAAAAAAATTCTTCAGGTTTCTTTGTCGTATTTTCGTTTAACGAGCCAAAGCTATTGTCACTGTATCCTCTTGCGGTTGAGCTATAGTTGAAAGGATGCGGACAAGTCCTTGATGCGTCATCGCGCATTCTATTGTACAGTCAATCCTGTATAGACGGTGTCGAATATCGCCGCACCGCGTGCGCTGTATATTATTCTAACATACAGAATTGATTTGATCAAATTGGAAATTCAAGATGTCAAGCAAGGATTTGAAGGTAAGACTTGACAATTCCCAGCACCACAGCCTCTCTTGAGAGATCACAAACACTCAACTCTCTGATTCTCTGCACTCGAGAGAATCAAATCAAATGTTTATGCAACAATGGGCCAGAAGAGGAAGTCAAGTTTATCTCTCCTATCAATTGAAAAATAACTTCTGATGAAAATTAAGCATCAAGATAACTTGTACAAACAAGTGATTAGTGAATTCCTGAGAAAATTGAGGAGATTTGATTTTGAGTGAAATCAGAAAAGAAAACGTAAAATATAGAAGGGATCCCTATTAACATTAAGTGTAAAATATAAGTGAGATGTGTTGAATCTGTAATAAAATCAGTTCAAAGACTTTTAGATAATCAGTTAACATTAAAATAATTGTTACATATTGGTGCAATTATAATATGGAGGAATGAGGAAGAATAAAAAGAAGCTGGTTTGTAAGCTCTTTGTACAGAGCTAATTGTAAATTGATAACAATCCATAACTGACAATTGATTAATGAAGTTCAGAGTTCAAGCAAGAACTTCTAGTTCACAAAATGATAACTTCTCGAGTGTGGAAATATTTGTGAATTTCATTAATCCACTGTAATGAAAAAGAAATATATGCTAATAAATACTTACCGTTCTATCAATAACAATTACATCCACGTTTTTTTTACATTGGAACTAATTGCAATTTCATTTGTTATGTTTTGAAGCATGTAATTTAAGCAATTGAAATATCACTCAAAATGTGTATGAAACTGCTAGTAACCTCAAATTCACTTCAAAAAATGACGGCCAACAAAATTTTCCAGCTTCTGCCCTTCATACCTCCTTTTCATGTTCTAGCAATTGTCTCTAATGACAACTGTTGTCATTAGAGACAATTGCATTTTAGAGCTGACCCTCCCAAAAAAAAACACCGATCGCCCCTGCAGGGTTTTGGTGTTATTTGATGTAATACATTTGAGAGTTTAGTCTATAGTGAAGCAATTGATCTTTGGTTGAACCATCAAAAATTAATTATTTTGAATTACAGTACATGAAATAAAAAAAAAAACTGAAACTTTCAATTTGAACAAGTTGTAAAAAATTATAACCATATCATTAATATAATATATTGCATTAAAGAAAACATATAAATGCACAAAAATACTTCATTGATGTCAGTAAATATGTGATGGATAGGTGAGTAATTTTTATTTAGCATCTAAATTACAATTAAAAAGAACATAATAAAGAAGCATATAGTACATGAAATCAAATTATCACTGTGTATATCAGTAGTTACTATGATACCTTATGAAAAATTATTTCATCATACGACACTATGTTGTATAGTGATAAAGTGGAAATAGCAAAATCAAGGAGCCTTATAATAATGACAACTCATATGACACTTATGGCGTTTTCCTATAAGTTCATTTCTAGCCGTTTATTTGTTTGGAAGCGTCTCCTTTCTTGACCCACAGCGTGCCGTTTCGTAGTTGGCAACAATGTTTTTGGATCGCAAAGCTGTTTAAATATTAGGTTGTTGTGTTTTTTCCAGGAGTTTTGTTTGACTGTACTGTTGAATTTTGACGGTTCGTAAAGATGGCTGATATTCAGCAAAGTAGGTACGAGAAGTCTCTAGGTTTATTAACAACACGTTTCGTTTCACTTTTACAAGAAGCTCGTGATGGTGTTTTGGATTTGAAAAAAGTAAGTTTTTCACTAGATTATAACTTCGTGTAGTATTGAGTAGGCCTATTGTACGCACAAGTTGTGCAAGCAGCCAATCCAAGCTTGTAGCCTAGGCCTACCAGTCACTTTCTAGGTTATTCATTTAGGCGTAGACCTGTAGCATTTATTGAATAGGCATAGGACCCAAGATATAAAACTAGGTCTTCGCTCCAGGGTTAGGTTTTCTTTCACCGAATACTTCAGCTTTACAATCTGTAGCAAAAGATACAGTCACATGGGGTAGACCTAGACCCAGGTCTAGGCCTACTAGGCCTAGGCCCAACATTGTCATTGTGATTGGTTGATATCAATTTGGGGACATAATTGTGTGACATCACTTGAGAGAAGAATAGGCCATTGAGATTAGCGCTCTTAACAACTTTGTGCCTAGGACTAGAGCATTACCGGTAATAGAGCATGATTCCCACTCCAATTTTTTTCCTTGTCATACAATTTCAAAAATAAATTTGGAGACTGGTCTCTGCTACGTTTTTCCATTACAAAACGTTTTTTGATTCACAAACTTCTTCGTATCTGCGATTTCTTTGAATACGAATAAAATACAGAGAACAAAATTGTCAAACTAGCGTTTGGGGTAGATATGCCGCATCCAATGGCCAATCTGCGTGAAGAGTTAGGCCTATGTTAGGTGGTGATGTGATGGTGCATTATTATTGGATACCAAATGCAGTTCCTTCTGGAATAACCCTGTGGCCAGAAGTTGGGTGACAGATTTATATTAAAATCGATTCTGCAGTTTGGCTTTGAAGACACGTTTTCGGGACGAAAGACGCCAACTTATTTCGGTCGCGTTCTGATTTGTGATTGGAATTTGGATCCAAAACCGTGACGAGTTACTTGACAAAAATTGTTGTGGTAGCACTGCTTTAAGGCTTGGCCTATATTCTATCTAGGTGTAGGAACAGACCTTTTAAATGATGTCCTGAGTGGGTCATTCCACCAGAAATCAACCAAAAAATAATTAGAGCCTAATTGGTAGGCCTACCAGTAGCTCCACTATTTTTGATTTTTTTTTCAATTTTCACCATGCATGATAGATGTAGGCCTCAATGGTACAAATCTTGAGTGTAAAGGTCGATAATAGAAGGTGATGAAAATCTACAAGTAACTAGACTTTACATTTGAATTACGGAACATGTCTCAGTCATAACCCCATAGGTAGCAAGTAGGCCTACATCCTAATCAGGTCAATTAGACCTACTAAGTTTTAGAATGTAATGAAACTGGGTGAAAATTATGTAGGCCTACATTTTAAGTAAATGAAATAAACTAGGAAAATGCGGGATTTGCGTTGTGAGATGAGCTTAGAAGTATGGAAATCTAGAATTAAAAATATTTCGTCAAATCAATCCACATCTTCGGACCTTGGATTAGCCTACTTCAAACATTCAAAAACCTACCTGCAACTTGTTGATATTTATAGTGCTGCAGCCTGTCGCATATTTTATTATTATTATTTAACTCTTGCAAATGCACATAAATGCGCGGTGGCAAGTTCCCTAAGTACCCCTATCCCACCATCTCCTTATTATTATTATTATTATTATTATTATTTACTCTTGCAAATGCACATAAATGCGCGGTGGCCTACACTTATAGGCCTACACTTTGCAAAACCAAGTGATCCCAACCTTCAATAAAATGGTTACTTTTATTGCGTTTTCTTTGTTATTTCCCATCCGAATGGTGTGAAAGTCACTGAAAATATCCGTAAAATTTTATACTTTCCATATTCAGTGAAAATTTTGAAGTTTTTGAAAATTTTCCACATTTCAAGTATTTTCCATCCATGTTACTCTTATGAGGATTTTTCAAACTTTCCGATTTTTTTCCAGAAAAACCTTACGACCAATTTTTCTAAAAAACAATCCCAACCTATTCTGGTATGACAGAAATATGTAGAAAAAGGTTCAAGTCGATAGGCCCCTAGGTATTTTTTCCTGACCTTTATGCCGCGCACAAAATTACAAACAAACAACAACAACAAAAAACATGTAGACGAAGCCCATTTTTTTCGGTATGTTGAATGGAAATCTTCGCTACGCTCATCTGATGAATGCAAATAAATATGTAAGCAAATATAGAGAAAGTTTTGTGCTGGCTGGATACACCAACAATTTTAGGTCCCCCGCAGACCATTAGCATCATTAACTAGTACGTAGTGGTAATTGCCACAACTTGGAAACAATTTGTGATATCATTATACACTAAACATATAATAATTGTGTAAATGCTACTCTTCAACACACAAAATCTACCTTTCAATAAAATTTGGTATTCCTTAGATTACGAGTCGCTTGAATAGCATTCATAATTTTATGGTTATAAAATTATAACCATAATTTTACAGCTTTGAACCAAATACTTTTTATTCAATAACTATGGAACTATGTTCATGAGATGAGATTATAAAAACATTTTCATTTTACACCTTTCTACCCTGAAAATTTGTTGAAAATGAAGGAAAACCAAAAAGTAGACCTACCCCTTTTGAGAGCATATTTAAAACATGTGCAAGTAAAACATGTATTATTTAAATCTATGATATATTGGAAATACATTTTCCTTAAATTGGATTATTTAACGAACATAGAAAAGTATTTTCACCTCAACATATGCACTAATGTTATTGGAAATTTTTCGTATCAGAGAGTTAATTTAGTAAAATATTCCATTTCATGTTCGGAAAAATGTGTGTGGTCGTTTGTACAAAAAATATAGTCGGATTTTCTAGTGAGTGCACAAAAGTATGTTCACACCTCAATGAGCTTCAAGTTTATTCCCTGTTTTTATAGCAACCCTCGAACAAAACAGGTGCATATACCATATTTTAGAATATAGGCCTACAAAGTGAAAATTTCTCATTAGCATGGCGGGCTGTACATTGTACATTGTGGGCTGTATTTCTTGAGAGTCATTGGTTTGTTGGGACCTGGTTCACAATTGAAATATTGATTAGTCATTGTGAAATAGTGAGTAGGTATGTTATAGCTTGAAGTGTACGAGCAAAAGGGATGATTGCGTTTCCATGTAACCATTCATAATAAGAAACTGTGGTAGGCCCTACCATATAGTGATTATGTTAGCCTAATTGGTGTAAGAAGTGTTCCAAATTCTTCTCCAAATTCTATTTTCATTCCATTTTCATTCTACTGTTATAGTTGAAATTTTGCAATAAATAAATGTATTGTAAACTAGGGGTGTAACTAAAACTATATGGACCTATGGCACAAAAGCAGGGTTTCCAGTTCCGATTTTTTCTTGTCGTCCGAAACGATTTTCCCAACTGCCCAATCACAAGCCAGTACAGTATTCACCTAAACAACATGGCGGATCATAATCACGACACCGAATCGGTGTCGTGATTATTGACTCGACTTCAACTTTCGTCGGCCGAAATTACAATTTTACCGGAAGTTACACTGAGATTGTGATTCATCTGCTTCCGGTTATTAGGATTTATATCGAACGACCGTATGAAAGAATTGACTCACGAAAATATCAATTTATCTATCCATAAAAACTGCAATTTCAAACATCACCACGCTTTCAGAATCACTTTGTTGCATTTTTCATCCAGTTAAATTATTTAGTCGGGTGGTCTAGGACAATCCGTGTTTGTATTACTACAATTGTGTGACTTAAGAAAAGTGCGTCAATTTGTGATCTGACAGACCAATTCCTCACATTCAAAGAAGCCTGTGAGTTTGAGGTAATGATGGCTATGGCTATGATGTCACGAAAACGTTACGGTACAGCCAAGTGGAAACAGGCATAACAAAAATCGTACCAATATCGTGTCAGATGACAAAAAAAAATTGGAACTGGAAAGCCTGCTTTATCCTTATGTAACAGTCACAATGTATTAACCATTATTTCGGTACATCCACAGTCAAGCCACCTTTGGTGGTTATGTAAGAACTCTCTCCCATGTCACAGTTGGTCACAAAACCTATTACCCTCTCCCCTTTAAATACGACACAAATTCTCATACCCCCCTCTCTGAAAAACATTGAAAGCAACAGGTGGCAAAGGCACAATAAAGTAATAAAATCAAAACATTCATTTCTTTATGTTTGCTTTTTGAGTAGCAAAAAGCTTGATGATTATTTCATATGCATCTGCTGTTTCTAGGGTGGGTATAAATTCAAGAATCTATAAGAATGACACCAAATACATGGAACAAAAAAAATGGTACGTCACACAGTTACCTCCCCCCCCCCCTTGTAACACCTTGTCACAAATCTTGATAACCCCCCTCCCCACCTAAGCTGTGACTTAATTTATGAACGTCCCCTTACGTGTAATTTTGTCTTATTGATAAATCATAATTCATGCTGCTTATTAATTGATGATGATAAAACAATAAAATGAACTTGAACTTGAAATGAAATAAATCCATTTCTTATGACTACGTATTACCGTACATAACCTTTATATGACAAACCTAATTCTGACCAACTAGATGTTTTTTAATACTATAGGCCTAGTCAAATCAGACACTCTCAAGAAATAAAATGTCAAAATGGCTTTGGACCATGTCGTTGTCACTGCCACTGATAGTCTGAAACTCGGCAAGGCAAAATAATGATATATTATAATATAGCTATTGGCAAACCTACCGTTGAAATAGGAGGCTATTGTGGCCCACCTATGTCTCTATAACACTTCAAAATAATTACTATTTCATAACGACTAACCCATATTTAAATTGTGAACCAGGCTTTTCTTGATCAACTTGCATTGATAATGTAGTGGACATAAGGGGTCATTAGAGTGAATCTAGTCTGCTCTTCTAGTGTACTTGCAGTGTGCTAATGTCAAGTTTCAATTGTGTAACGGTATTTTTTAAATTTCACATACCGGTATGATAAGATCTGGTGTACTGTAAATTGATTATTTATGATTTTGTGCTTCATTTTAGGCTGCAGATGATTTGGCTGTTAGACAAAAGAGAAGAATATATGACATAACCAATGTCCTTGAAGGCATTGGGCTCATCGAGAAGAAAAGTAAAAACAGTATACAATGGAAGTAGGTACCATCCATAAACCTACCTTTAATCTACATTGTACATGAGATAGATACATCCATAGGCCTACAGAGTGGGAGTGATACGAGAGCTCGAACGAGTGCAGAGATTGGCTGCCAGAAGAGTGACGTGTAGAGTTAGGAGGTTTAGGAGAGTCCAAAATATAAGGGGTGAACTGGACTACAAATTAGAGCGGCCATCAGAAATGGTGAAGGAATTGAATTGGTTGTCACTCGAGGCAAGAAGAAAGGTAGACAGACTATGCAACTTTTATAGAATGTATCGAGGAGATGGTGGTTGGGAGGAGCTTGGGGAAAGAGTTATGACACAAAGTTTAGAGCGTTCTATAAGAGGTGATCACGGGGAGAGGGTAGTAATTGAAAGATGTAGAAGAGATGTCTGCAGGTTCTCGTTTTTGATAAGGACAGGAATTGAATGGAATGATTTGGAGGAGGACATGGTAAAAGAAGCAAGTTTGGGTAAATTCAAGAGAAGGGTTGTGGATTGTGAAAGTGAGAAAGAGAATGAATTAAGTAATTAATTAATGAATTACTAATGAATTAAGTTAATGTGAAATTTGATGTGATGAACAGATGTGGTTAATGTGCCACAGTGTACGAGTTACACAATTGTACTTTTAAATAAATTTAAATAATAATATTAATAATGAATCACAATTTCATATTTCAATGTGTATCATAATCCCAATGTAATTAATTGTTTGTTACAGAGGAGCTGGACCAGGATGCAACACACAGGAAATGGCAGACCGTTTGTTAGTTCTCAAGAAAGAAATCTCAAAATTAGAAGAACACGAAAAAAAGCTTGACACTCATAAATTGTGGATCAGTCAGAGTATTTCAAATATAACAGATGACGGACAGAATTGTCACCTGGCGTACGTCCGGCATGAAGATGTTCTACATTGTTTTGAAAGTGATACATTGCTTGCTATTCAAGCCCCCAGTGGAACCGAACTTGAAGTGCCAACAAGTGACGATGTAAATAAAATATATTATCTTGTAAATCGATGCGTAGGCATATTTAAAACGCATAGCAAGAACTCGATTTCACTTTCGAAGCGGGAACTGATGTTTCCTTGGTGTTTAGTGAGATGCATTTTGCTATCTAGGCCTGTATCGTAGATTAGGTCCAAGTACTAAGTGGGCCCTAGTGTTGAATTCAGAAAAATATTACCGAATCTTGAGAATGCGTTCGTGTATTATTTTCAGGTTATGTGTTGCACAGTAGAACCTCTTTAGTGAGTTTCTCGTTGGTACAATTTTCACCTTATGAGTTTTGTTTTCCAATCCCATCCATATGCTTCTGGATGTTAAATAGTTTCTTTAGTAAGTTTTTCACTTTATTAAGTTTTTTCTGTCTGGTCCCCTGAGAAACGTACTATAGAGGTTCCACTGTATCCGTCATGTTTTTATAACTATTTATCATTTCCAGTGGATTACTGAACTAATTTGGAAGTTTTATTTATTTGAATTTACAGATTAAAGAAGGTCATTCAGAATATGAGATACATTTGAAATCTTCCTCGGGTCCAATTTACGTACATCTTCTGGAAGCCAGTTCTGAGAAAAAACAAGATGACTCATTTGTTGTAGATAAAACTGATATTGTAAAGGTAAAGTAATGCTTCATTATTATTGCTCTATATTACACAGTAGTATAATAGTATCATCATAAGTTGGGTTAGAGACACTTTTTATGCTTTCAATATTACCGGTACCGGTACTGGTAAATTTGTTCTGCACATTTTTTAAAATACTGGCGCATATATAGAATATGTACCTGAAATTGATGATACTTCTCCAGACAGCTTTTTATTTGCATAGGGCTTTAGCCTTTAGCTCTGCTTTAGCCCCTGAAATGTCTAAAATGTTCATAAATGTCTTTAACAATCAATTTTTAGTTACGTTTATTCCCTGCTATTTATAGTGACAAGTTTATCCAAGTGAAGTTGCATTTCAATTATTGCACGTGTGACATTCAACATAGGCCTAGAAATTCATTGAAGGGGTAATTTCGAAGAATCTTATAAGTTGGTAACTGAGTCATTGGAGCTTTTATCCGATTCCTGGTAGGCCCTGATAACCAAGCCATTAAACACCTATAAATATTAACTTGACAATTCCTAAATAAGTACCTTCCAACATTTAGTGTCATAAGCTGAATAATCTTGTAAATGTTTTAGGAGGGAATGAAAGAAGATTTAACAGACGGTGAAGAGAATGTTGAGCCTAGTGATTCTGTAATTCCTTTAGCCACTCGTTCTACTCGTCTTCGTGTGCCTTCACAGAAAGCACAGGCATCACCTACAGCTAGTCGAATTAATTCAACTCGTCATACAGAGCCCGCACAGGTTAGTTCTTGGTTATGAGACTTCATTCATTCGCATTTGTTTGTCCTTACTTTATAGTGGACTAAGGGATCATAAACTAAATTGAGTATTAGGAATTGTTCAAAAATCTCTAGGCATATGTTGAGGGTTATTCCTAGAGAAAACACCTAATTTCAATTAAATTGGTGGCTATCACATTTTAGATTATTTTTCTAATTTGCACATTGACTGCTTCATACGTGGAATCCTCAGTGAGTTGATTTCAGATTTTTAGTATGAAAGGTTTAGAAGTTATGGCTTTTTGAACGACGGCTGGTGTAAGGATTTTGGTACGTTTGAGGGTTAGCGGTATATAAAGCCATCAAGCTAGGGGTGAATCAATTGCCATGAAGTTTCACTTTTCTATACGTACCTAAAAATTATGATCTTCAAGAATGTTATTCAGATATTCATATTTTTGTACTTACGGGTGCAAAGTTGAAGGTCAAATTATTGTTAATCTGGATTTTTTTAGTTTTTAGGGGACAATAACTCTCAAGGTGATTGAAAATATCACTAGTTATTCAACTTATTTTTATTGAAGTAGACCTACTGCATGTGTAAACCTATTACAGAGAAAAAATATTTTCATGTTGAATTTTTCAATATAGGTGCAGGGCTATTCGAAATAGATACCCCTGCCCTATATAATATAAAAGAATATATTGCTGGACCTTTAAAACACATCTTCAATTTATGTTTCCAACAAGGGAAATTTCCACAAACTTTAAAAACGGCCATCATTATACCGATTTATAAAAGCGGTGAGAAGACCAAACCGGAAAATTATAGACCGATATCTCTCCTATCCAATGTGGCTAAACTTTTAGAAAAATGTATTAAAATTAGATTAACAACTTTTTTGGAAAAATATAATATCATCTCTCCTAATCAATTTGGTTTTAGATCGAGCCTTAGTACCAATGATGCGATTCATAGAATAACAAGTCATATTTATGAAGCGTTGGATAAAAATAATAAAGTAATCGCTATATTTTTAGATCTAGCCAAAGCTTTCGATACAGTGGATCATAGTAAACTGTTGTTGAAACTAGAGAGAATTGGTGTAAGAGGTTTAGCATTTGCCTTATTTAAAAGTTATCTTTCAGGTCGAGAACAAGCTGTGAAAATAAATTGCGATTCAAGTTCTAAAAAAATAATTAAATGTGGGATACCACAGGGAACGGTTTTAGGAACAACACTTTTCAATATTTATATTAACGACTTATGTAATCTTGATATTGGCGGTCTTATAGTGACGTACGCCGATGACACAGCATTAGTTTTCAAAGATGTCAACTGGAGTTTCGTTTATAGTAGGGCTAACCATTCTCTTAGACTCATTTTTGACTGGCTCAACAATAGTTTACTAACGCTCAATAAAATCAAGACAGTATATATCTAAATTTCACAATTACGTCTAAAACTCACCCTTCGGAAGAACATAAATTGAAATTGCATAATATGGATTGCGCTGTCGACAATGTATGCAATTGCTACGAAATTCAAAAGAGCAACAGTGTAAAATATCTCGGTATAATGATGGACAGTCACCTACGATGGAATGAGCACATCAATTCCTGTGTAAAAAGAACTCGTTATTTATTGTATATATTTTATGGACTACGGAATGTGATGATGAGAACTTTGCTGCTACAGGTGTATAATGCCCTTGTCCATTCAATCTACCAATACGGCATAATTGGATGGGGTGGAGCATACGATACGTATCTTCAACCTCTTATTATTATCCAAAAGATACTACTTAAAGTTATTCTTAAAAAGCACTATCAGTTCCCCTCCACATTAATTTTCAAAGAATGTAAGATATTGGGCATAAAACAGATTTTTCTGAAGGAAATCTTGGTTAATACGTATAAACATTTCGACAAATATAAAGTAATTACTATACCACCTACCCACATCACCAGATTAAATAACATGTCCACTTTTCCATTCACTGTGAGTATACCTAAAATGAATAAACTCTTATGCCAGAAACAGGCTGATTACCTGGGTCCATATGTATACAATAAATTACCATTAGATATTAGAAAATGTAGTACACTATACTCGTTTAAAAAGGCACTCAGCAGGTGGCTAGATATCACTGAAAATTCCTCTATATCGAAACTGATGGATTTTTAAAAATTTAATAGCTGTGTTTGTTTTGTTTTTTTCTTTCGTTTGTTTTTTTTTTTTTTTTTTTTTTTTTTGCTGTAGGTGTGTAGGTGGGTCGAAAGGTTTATACTTTGCTTATACTTTACTTTTATGCTTTGATTTGATTGGGATTTTCCCGGAGGAGTTTGTTTTGTGTCCAATATTGTAATAGGGGCCGATATATTATTTTTTTGCATTTGTTTTTCTTTTTTTAGGTTTATTCATATATATGTTATATAGTTTTTGTACCGACTTACTCTTATTCTATTTTTATAGGACAGCCCGCACACAAGACTTTGTCTTTCGCGGGCTTCTTGTTTTGGTTTATTATATGAAAATGTGAAAGTGTTACAAACTCAGAGATACAAAACATGAATAAAATGATTTAAAAATTGATAATTGAATTGATATATATTCATATTCACTCGAGTCACAGAGCCATTCACCTTCAAAAGGTGTGAGCTCCAAATGTTCTCTTTGCTTCACATACTGAAAAGCTTGAGCTTGGCCTGAAAGAAAGAAATCAAAACAAAGATATTTCGTAGGTATTTTGATCCTCGCTCTCAGGTTGGTAAGATCCTGAAAAGGGATGTCAAAGTATCTCTTAAATATTGTTGTTTAATGTATTCATTAATGATTAATGAAATTCCCTTACCTACAAGAGAACAGTATGCGTACCGACAGTTTATTACAACCATGTTATGTTCAGGTGGAAGTAACCCAGCCGCAATCGCCAACAATATTGAAACGGCGACGAGGTCCAGGACGACCGCCACGAGCAAAACAACCCCGCTTGGAACCGTCGGATGATGAACAACAGCCGGAAGAACATGACTTCTCCGAAGCTGATATCGTCCTGAGTGACAATGTTTCTAGTGGTATTGCAGGTTAGTCAAACACTCATCAGTTTTGAATGCATGAATGCATCCATGTTCGGTCACTTTGATGGGTCGTCGACGCATGTACGCGTTTTTACTCTTTCCAATACATTGTATTTTATCTCGACAATAGTAAGTCATATTGACATGGAAGTTGTGCTGACATCTAGTAGATGAATCTAGGAACTGGTGTAATTTTTTGCACGCCGATAGATGACGTTATTTATCGAAAAATGATATAATACAGCCACCAGATATTTCAGAACCTCGTTTCAGGCTTTGGTTCTAGGCTATATATCCCTCCTTACACATGTCAAAATGGTGAGCTGCATGATGCTAAATGACTGATCAGCAAAATCATTATTTTACATATCAAGTATGGCATTCATCAATAGTACATCAAAATCAGTTGTTTCCACTATAAATGTTCTAACAGTCATATAAACACAAGTATCTGTGCAGTTTAACTAAAAAATAAACCGGCTTAGGGCGGTAATGACTCGGCAACCTGGCTGTTGAACGATTGACCACCCTAACTTTGATCCGTCACAATCTCGCTACTAATCCGTATTCAAATTCTTCAAATTTCCCTCACCTGATTTGTAATACAGTACAACCTTGATAGTACAACGTTCAGAGGCGACAGCTAAATCGTCATATTATCGTGATCGTCGTTATAAGTTGAAATCAATCACTTTTTTTATTTTTAAAATATAGTCAGATAAATGAGTCGGGAAAATGAATTACAATGAGATATTGTCGTCAACATTTAACATTTATGTTGTAGTCAATACAGTTACGTATGTTCATACTGTATTTACTCACATATGTCACATGCAGGGACTGAGACCGTAACCATAACCGTAACCGCAACCGTTAAAGACCCGTGTTTTTTCAGCAACCGTAACCACAACCTTTATAATTTGTATGGTACAACCATAACCATAACCACAACCGTTACTATTTTTCGGGCTCAACCGTAATCGCAACCGATAACCTTCATGCTGAGGTGATGAGAACCACAACCAGTAACCTTCATGATATCTGTTATTCGGGTCTCAAAAAGGTCCCAAAAAGGGCTTGAAACGGTTGTTTCAAGACAGACACTGAATCTGAAGGAAGGCAAATATAACCATTCAACTTCCAGCACTGCAGACATAAACTCTACTATGTCAAGGTTTTGAGTCCGAGCTTCATGAGAGGGAGGAGGGGTAGTTGAGTGACAGTGTAATAAAATCACTCTTCCAAGATCTGTGTCTAGTAAGTGGTTACAAAGATTAGTATTTGTAGAAATTCCAAAAGTTTGCTCGAAACAGCTCTAAAATATGTAATTGACACTAGAGAGGACGGCTTGAATCACCCGTGCGCTAGTGTTGTGGGATAGGGAAGACGGTCGTTCGGGACCTTCATCACTCGGATGCACGTTTAACGGTAAAAAAAGTGTAAACGAACTCTTACTCTACCGAGACTTCACTTATGAATGAGGTTAAAAATGTGTCCAAATAACATGTTTGGGTGGGCCTATAACAAGTTGAAAAACAGTCCGAATGATCAGTCAGTCTTTCAAAAGAGATTGAAAGAGATGGTTCAATGGTGTCTGGTGTGAATGGTGACAGTGAATATTTTCAAACCGCGTTGATGTGCGATATGTCATAGTGTAATTTTATCAACTTCATAATCATCACCGAATCGTGCCTAATTTATTCAAATCCCATGTAGTTATTGAAAATTATAACCAAGTTACAGCTTCAAAATGGGAAAGAAATCTAGTTCGATTTGTGAGTAGGCCTTACTTGCACAAAAGAATTACTGACTGGTAGTCTGCTGACTATAGACTAGGAAAACGCGTTGTGTGGCCGCGTTGATGGATGAGCTAGAGCCTATCAACATATCTTTGGATTAGTTATTTATATCCACCTTGAGATCCAAACAATTACGTCACTGCCCCCCTATTTCCTGATTAATTTCTATAATAATTGAGAAGGCCTTGTTTTAATCGTTTCCAATCAATTGGTGACACCTGTTGCTTAAATTTAATTGATATCTTAATAGCTTTGAGTGATTAAAAAAATCACATATTTTTTTCATATCAAAACGACTGATCCGATTTGAGTGAAAGTTCGGAAAATGTGCATCATTATCATATTGAAATTCCTTGAGAATTTGGATTCTTTCGAAGAAAATATTTTCCACACATTTTTTCATCAAAGTTAATCTTATGGGATTTTTGAAAACATTGAAATGAGTTTTCTCAAAAGTGATCCAACCGATTGTGCCTCAAAACTATACAGTATCGAATTAAATGAGGACACTTGTGTATGTCAAGTTTCAACTGAATTTTCATCTCCGTTCGACCTGTGGAGCGCGGAAAAAAACTCTTTTTCGAGTGTGGTGAAATTGAGTCTTCGTTTCACTCATCCAATAAGTCATCTTGCACGGTCGGAAAATGTGCCACCAAACAGTAAGCAGTGATTTAAACCGGGACCTTTATAAAATTTGCTTTACAACCGTAACCATAACCGGGACCTTTATCAAATTCAGTTCATAACCCTAACCGCAACCGGGACCTTTATGAAATTTGCTTCACAACCGTAACCATAACCGGGACCTTTATCAAATTCACTTCGTAACCATAACCACAACCGGGACCTTTATAAAATTCAGTTCATAACCCTAACCACAACCGGGACCTTTATACATAAAGGTCTCAGTCCCTGGTCACATGTATATCTAGGAGTTGGAGCGCTCGAAACAGGGGTACGACTTATACGCGCGCACAAAATCTCCAAAAATGAAAGTCAAATGCGTCAATCCTCATCACAGTGAACGTGTTATTTTCAGTGTAAAAGCTATATATTATTGTGTGTGTTGCTCATCATTGCTGAATGCTTACAACGTGCATCATCTCACACAGTCAGTGGCTCTAGCACTGGACTGACTCCGAGGTCCGAGTGAGTTCTATTCTGCTGAGTCGTAGTAACCACCAGACACGTAGACGCGTTTCTCTCTCACTTCCTCAGTTCCTCTCCTTCTCCAGTACACATATGCCTACACACTTTGTCAAGGACAAATCGAAACGTCACACTCGGGACGTCCGAGCGCCAATGAAATCGCGCCATACAGTGTTCAGTTTAGTTGAGGCCCCTCACAACGGTTTCTCACGTCTCGGCTAGCATCTAATGCAAGCCAATACCAAGGGTTTCTCTCATGATGCGCGTCCCGAACAGAGCGCTAAACATTTCAATCGCGATGTATTTTTGACCTAGCAGACACTTCGCAGCTAATTTATTGTTTGTTACTTTTTGCAATTTATTCGTCGTAGTATTTGCATCTTTGATACTGTGGGGACTATTTTAACCGTCGTATTATCGCGATCGTCGTTATAATAAGCATCGTACTATCAAAATAAAATAACATCGGGTCTTATGGGGATTGGCTGGGACAATCTCAAAACGATGTACTATTGCGATCACCAGTGTATCGAGCGACATACTAGCGAGGTTGTACAGTAGTTGTTATAATTTGCAAATTTTTCATGTTTCAATTTGGTTATGCCTAGGTCTACTCCTTGAAAAAGTGTAGTACTACTTTTGACCCAATTCCCAAGTACATTTTCTGGAAGAACCTGTCAATGTTAGGAAGGTTCTTTTGTAAGCTAGGAAAACCCAAATGGTAAAATTTTGAATATCCTATTGTTGAAGTATTTGTTGCATCATCAATTAACATTTTGATTTTGTTTGTAGATGTTCCAATGACAGGTGCAGATGATGAACTTATCGACGATTTGCTATCGTCAAAATGTAAGTAGGGTCTACCAGTAAACATACTAGGGTGTACATATTTCCTATAGTCTAGCCAACTTTGTGCTTGTTAGATTATTTCATTCTCATTGTATTACGTACAATACGTAGTAAGAATAGGCCTAACCTTTTTTTTCACAATATATACAAAGTTACAAACAATTGTTTTATCTCGGGGCAAGTATGTACACATTAATGAAGCTCTCATTATGCAGACATGAGTAGGGATTCATTGGTACATTTCCATATCATGTTGAAATTCTTCAACATTTTTCAAACTTTCTTCAAAACTTTACCGACTTTATGTACCATTTGCCACAAATTTCTCACTTTGGGGAATGAGATGACAGTTATAGAATAGCTGAGTTGGTGCATTTATCTAGTGACCTCACTTTGGTAGTGGATTCTTAAAACGAGATGGAAATTTGTACTTTTACTGCTTTTTTATTGACTGCATAATTACTAATAAGTATCTCATGTAGGGTCTAGTGTATGAAATTGAATACCGGTAAATCCATTATTAGTTCAGACCTCCTAAAACAAAATAGAAGCAAGTTCATCCCTGGAGACAAGAAACAGTTGACATTATATTGTCATTTCAATCCGTATTGCAAGCAATACCAATATTGAAATTAATATTATTGATTTTTTTCCAGTATTTGGTCATCTGATACGACTTAGCCCACCACCCACCGATAAAGATTATTTTTTCAATCTCGACATATCCGAAGGCATCTGCGATTTGTTTGACGTTCCAATTATGTAAAAGAAACAGCACTATGTATAATATATGTATTATTATTTTGATTTAATGTACTCTGTAAAGAATGCCTTGTTGGTTGCATACTTAATAGAGTGTCTTTCATTGTACCTCAGACAGAGAAGTGTTTAAAAAAACGTTATTATTTAATCCTCATTTTAGTAATGCTCTTTTAAACTCTGCTCTGTGTAACTTATTGATTATTATAAACTGTAAAGTCATCAGACATCACTCATAAAAAGTTGTTTGTTCATTTCTATTTTTGTCTATTCATTGTTTTTTTTGCACAACACTCTTCACATAATCCTAGCTTGATAGCTTCCATAGCTTCATGTAGCTTTGATAGCATATCCTAGATTATACGCATTAAACCCGGATTGCCCTACGCAGTAAACCTGAATTGAGAGGGACTCGCAAAATTGGATATTTATTCAAATTTGTATAAACCATAAAAGATGGATACAAATTAGTACATGGTGGTAGCATTTGTTCATTTTCATCTCAAGATCGAGTAAACAGACAGATGTTCTTTATTACATCTCTTCAATCTCTTTGTGTGTTGAAAAAGAAAAGTGTCCACTAGCAAATTTCTAGTGTTTCATATATCCATGATCATCTAGATGAAATATATTTTTCATGAATGTCATTCAATTGGATTCATAAATGAAGACAAATTGTATTTTGTTGTGAATAGCTTCATCGTGTACGGTATTACAAATTTTAATTGGTCAGATTATTAGTGGTAAAGCTATGATAGGTGAATGAAAATAACCAATCACCACCTTGATGACCTGAGATATTCATCAGTTCATAAAATTGTACTTTGATGCAATAAGTCTCATTGAGAGTAATAAAAACAACAGAGATTAGGCACATTTTATCTACATGGTGTCGCACTCATATCATGAGGCACTCTCTGACGTGATATACCAGGTAGTTTTGAGGCCCTTGTACTTATCCTTGTACGTATCCCAATGAACCGTAAACTTCCCGTAAAAATTCTTGTTGATTAATCAAACCGTCTGACCTGTGCAGTGTGTATAAAAAAGAACCCCTCCAACAGAGGCACAAAATCCGTTGGTGCTCGTAGTCTCATGTATATCTTCTCATCTATAAAGAATAAGCTGTACTGCTGAATAAAATGATGCAATATTATATGTCTTCCTAAATGTGTACAGATCAATATTTATCTCATTTATGGCAGACCTTATTAGTTATTACCAATTAATTTTATTTCGCAAGTAGGTACCAAATTTCTACCAAGTTACTTGGTGTGAAAAACGAAAAGTAATGTGTACACGCAACGTGGCAATAAGCACTTCCAAATACCTCCGAAGTTATCTACCTTTTCACGGCCATACAATTATTTTTAATACGGGAATAGGCCTACGATCATGGAAACTTTTACGAAAATAAACTTACGATTTCCAATGACGGTCGGAAACAGTTGAGTAATGTTCATAGAGTGGCCGGAAACCGGTTCGCTAACCCTATATTGACATAATAATAATAATAATAATATGTTTATTGGACAGATTGATCATACATAATGATATTGTCAATGTCAATTAGATAATGATAATATTATAAAAATTATTCACTACATTGTTATAATTAATTTACAATATTCACAGTACAGAGTCAGATACATGTATAAAATGTACATAAATGCATTTACTTGAAAAAGTAGAAGAAAGAAAAACCAGATGTCGTTTTCAGAGTATAACATTATTTTAAGCCTAACAAAGAAAATTATTTTCAACGATTAATAAATTCATTATTTATTTTACATATTTACATATTTTATTTATATTTATTTTATTTATTTATATTACATAGGCCTATAACTCGTAAAATGAGACTGGCATACTAATGATGACAACAAGGCAGCCAAACTATTGCTAAGCACATGGAAAAAAATATTGATGAAATTACTGAAACGTCAGCACTTGGTACAGGTTTTTATTGAAAAATCATTTTTATTACATTTCTGAAAATAGGTTAATTAAGCTTACTGCATATTTACTATTTACCTTATAGCTCTGACCTTTATCAGTAAATTGAATTAAAAATAAATTGAATAGACAACACACATGATGTAGCTTATGATGAAACTAGGTATTTAGAATAGCATTAGTTCCTGTACCCGTTATGAATGACTTTCCGATGATGGTAAAAGTGTTGATAAGCCTAGTATTTATTTGTTATAAGCCTGGAGATCCTGATATGCCTACATTTAATATTTTGTTTGCTTGTTTATAACAAAACTTATTTTTACACTAGAAACTACAGCGACAGCTGGAATTCTTGTTGAATTTTTTGTATTTGTCTGATTAACTGCAGTTGCGCTCATTTGCCGATGGCAGTTCCGTGTTTATCCTTAATCCTCTCTTCAGAGTTCTCTGTGTGTAGCCACTTCTCCCCAAGTCCGATTTCACACTTTCCACCGCAAGCCACTCCCCTCTCAGACTCCTTTGAATTCTTACTCCCATTCTCTCCCCACCCAGCGTAGCCATTCCTAGCCCTATAAAAGTTGAAAAGCCTATCATTTTTTCTCCTCCTCCAGTGTTTCCCACCCCATCTATTGAATCATCTCACTAGGCTTTTCCGCCACTTTCTCTACCTTGTCCGCTTTATTTCTCAATACTTTCAATATTCAATATTTTTGCAATCTTGGCTGTGCAAGAAGAGTATATCAAAGAAGAACAGCGCAACTAGAAAAAGGAATACCTCCACGCACAGGAAGAAGTTGAACGAATTCAGAGTGTGCCATTGGTCATTGGTCAGTTCTTGGAAGCTGTGGATCAAAATACAGCAATACTGTACAGTGCTTGGCAGCACTACAGGTAATGATGTAATATGTTATTAATCAACTACTAGTGAGTTTCCCATTGATTTGAAACTCAGGGGAGTATAAAAAAGACTATTCAAATCTAGTATTTACTTCGAATCTACTTTCAATAATTTGAATTTGCATTCCATAATTTCATTCAATTTTTCATTATTCAACTTTTGATTCTAGCCCTTGATTCAAAAAGGTGCCTCCCTCTGTTGCTCAGTCAGCTAAGGCACCACATTAGAAACTGAAGAGGTCGGCGGGCGTTGGTTTGAGTCTCTCATAAGGCATGGGTTTTTCCTTTTTGTGCTCGTCACTTCATAGTTTCATTATCACCTGCTCATTCGTACCCCCGTATAACCTATATGGTAGCTGTTGGTGGGGTTGTTCAGCAAACAATACGTAGTCAACATTGGTATTTTCAGATTGATTGAATTTTTAAATGATGGTTATTAAACCTATAAAAGTACCGAGTATATTAACACTGAAAATACTAGTTTTCTATTTGTTAGAGTTAACGGAAATGAGAACATTAATATTCACTAATTTGTAAGCCTAATCGTAATTTTGTCATTTCTAGGTTCTAATTATTAGGTTCGCATCTTGTCAACGATTGATCGTGATCTTTTGAAACCGTCGACAAGTGTGGCATTACACTAGCACAGTAATGCTGTGGTCGACGTTTTGCCGCCAGAGGCTGACTCTTCCATTTATCCATGTTGGGAGCAGGTACGTTGTTCACCCGCTGGCTTTTAGATTATTCCAGTTTTCTGCGCTGCTTTTAACCCATTTCATAACTAGAAATGTGGGATTTTATAACCACTCGGTGTCTTGTGAATTTCAAAATCTGTTTGAAAACTATTTTGAACTTTTTTTTACCACATTTTTCAAGTCTTGCCCACATTTAAAACAATCATATTGTGACGTCCGCTGTCGTGTGCCAGGGGAGCGGAGTGGGATTTACTAAAATAAGTACAAAATAAAAGGTGGGGTATTGGTGCCAATCAGTTCAGGAAGAAGGGGACTTATGACCCTAAAATTATAAATAATATAAATATACAGAAAAGAGTTTCGATTATCATATAATTATAATTAGTATAATGCGAGACTTTGAACTACCGGTATAGCTTCAGTGTCATATTTCCTTTATATCCAATACTGCTTCTAACTCACTTCTTTACTGGTATACCAAATGACAATATTCCACCCAGTCCAAGTGTTTACAAAATTAATATTAATACAATACCGGTTAATGTTGTGTAGGCCTCCACACTCGCACATACGTTGTTATACGGTTAAACACTGAACCAATGTACTTATAAAATGAACTCTGTCTTCAACAATCTTCTTTCTCACGCACGCTCTGCCAGAACCTCCTGACCGCGTGGTCTCTACACTGGTTCTGCCGTGACCTTCACTTCGCTATCCCCTCACTCAATTCTGTTGTCAGACGGCCGACCGATAAACTTGCTCAACTGGGTGCTTACAAATTAAAACCATCCTCTCTTCCACTGACTTGAAAATAATATACATAATCTGGGGACTATCTCAACTGAATGAAAGATGAGGAAATTGGACCCTGACAATATACGTATGTAGCGCATTTTGCATGCAAATTGTGAAACTATGTTCGTTTGAGTGAACGGCAAGGTATGCGGGCGATACTCGTTCAAGTAATTTAATGAAAAAGTTTACAATTTATGCGGACAACGTTTGTGGAATAATTCAATGGGTCAAGAGTACTGTAATTACTAATGTGAATGAAATTTGTTACTTCACAATCTCATTATTATTTTTTTATCAATATCGATAACTTTTGACACAGTCATTGTTCCTCGAGCAAGTTTAAAGTACACAAGTATAACTGTATAAACAACAAAGACATGGTAAGATCGTTTGAATGGGGCACTACAAAGACAATCTTACCTCCCCAAAAGAAATAATTTTCAATATAACTCACATGGCAAGCTGTGAACATTACGTTTATGAAGTTGAGGGACAATAAAGAATTCAAACAGTTGTGTAAAATAACTGAAATACTTCTGTAACTAGATCATATTCAGCGTAATTCTAATAATACCTTGTCAATGCAGATGAAAAGCGTGACGTGTAGTATGCAGACATCGGAGAAATGGACATGCAGAAACAAGAGATCGGGGATGCAGTGGAGTTGCCGCTCACGCATTACGAGCTTTACAAGCAGATCGGCATCGACCCGCCCAGAGGCATTCTTATGCACGGACTGCCAGAGTGCGGCAAGACCATGTTAGCCAAAGCCGTAGCTCACCACACCATAGGTAAATGATGTGGCCAGCATTTGGTGGCTATGGTTGTAGATGATTTCAAATACGGTTGGCAAATTGGAATGGTATCCAATATCCAACTGTCATCCTGGGTGATGACAACTTTAAACTGCTAGTTTTATAAACATGTGAATCTACGTTCTTACACTTTCCGTTTCATTTAATATCTCAACAGCATTTCGCCATGAGACATGAGACTTGTACTGACATCTAGGAGATGTTGTCCTAGACAACATGAGATCTAGGTGATGTCAATTTTTTTTCGAATATAGAATACGCTAATGTATTGAAAAATGATACGTTACAGTCAGCTGTTATTCCAAAACCTCGCTCAAGTCTAGATATGTGAAATTGACGAGCCTCTGTATGAAATTTATTGTTCCACTAATCAATTACAATAAAGCCATTTATTGTCACTATAAATGTTATAAATTAAACAATATAATCAGAAAATAACCCAGCCGGAGATGTAGGGTAGTGATTTTGGAACCTGGCTGTCACGTGGTTAATTATGTTGATTTTTCAAATTTTCAGCTGCATTTATCTGAGTGGTTGGCTCTGAATTCGTCCAGAAGTATTTAGACGGGGATCTCTCATGGTGTGCAACGTTTTCCGCCTGGTCAAAGAGAACTCGCCTACGATTATCTTCATCTTCATCTTCGCTACGAAACGTTTCGACGCTCAGACAGTAGCCGATTGTGAAGTCCAGCGAATCCTGCTCGAACTACTCAACCAAATGGATGGGTTCGATCAGACGACAAATGTTAAGGTTTGTACATGTTCTCTTAAATACCGTACTTGAGGCGCATTTTCATAGCCTGTGGTAGGCGGCGGAAGTTTTTTCCTGGCCAATCAGAAAGCCGTGAATTCTGCCGCTTGAACCTGTTGCTCGCTGCCGCGAGAGATAGAATAAATTGAACTTTGAAAATAAAATGCTGCGGTTGAATTTGCTCACTCATACAAGAAGTATGAGTATGAGGGTTATGTCGAAATATTACCTCTAAATCAGTACTTTTTTAATATTCATTAAATTATTATATTTCTGTGCCACATAATACTATGCTGAAAATCACTTTACCGCCTCAATTGAACTCAAATCGTATATTTGAATAAATAAATCAAACCTCGAAGTGGATCCGAAAAAACGCGACTTTGTGAACATCAAAGGCGATTTTTTTAGCCGCTTGATGGGAGCCATGAAAACGTACGTTTACGGGGAAAAAATCTCCCGTTATAAGTCTACCAAGTCTCAGGCTAGATGGGTTCGATCAGGCGACAAATGTCAAGGTTTGTCCATGTTGGCCTTATTACCGTAGTTATTAGTTCTTTTAAATATGTACGGCCAAAAATAAACGAAATATCTATCTAGTTATAAATACTCTACCTACTCTAAGGTTGACCTTGCCACTGGATAGCAGAAATTGTCACTTTTTCTGTTTTGACAGTGCAGTGATTGTAAGGCCTACTTGACAGTACTTTGACTACTATTTTCTCCTACCAGTTGAAGGCTTGGCTCAGATTTTGTGGTTTCATAATCATATGATTTCGTTTTTAAAATTTAAAATTCTCTTGAATGGTGGTTTCGTGAATCGAAGATTTTGCTCTACAGCATATATATCAGAATATCAGAATGTTGTTTTCCATGGGGCGTAAGGAGTGAGTGATAAATATATAGAGTCGTAAAGAACATTATGTGAGATTATTTTATTTGCTGACAGAAAAATCTGAGGATATGGATTTTGAAAGATTTTCAAGTAGCAATGTAATTCCATGTTGATATACGTAGGCCTATATGAAAAAAAAAAAAATTGCAGTTTTGAACCAAAAATCTTTCAAAATTTGTCATTTCTTTCTATGTTTCAATGTAAAAATGACAGATTTGAAGGTCAAACTGTATGATTCATGCTGTTATTATAAGAAAACATACTCTCAATATAATCGCTATTTTGCGCATCACCGTAAAATCTGAGCCCTGGTTATAGGCCCACATACATTTCAATACTAATACACTGAAACCTCTAGCTATAATTTTTAAAGGGCCCAGGACCATGAAACAATCCATGCAGGAAACCGTTCCATCCAGAAAAATTGAATATCAGTTATACATGGAAGTAGGGTAGAATAAAATGAAAGATGGAAGTGGAGAACAAAGTATCTGGGAACGATGTATAGAGTGATGTATATCACTGTAAGCCCACATATTTTCTTTAAATATAAAATATTGCAAAAAAATTACTTTTACGTCTTGATCATTTTGCGAGAGACTTGTGAATAAACAGCCTACTCTGCAGTACGTAGACCTACTAAGATTGATCAACAATTGGTTTGTATTTGAGTACCAATTTGAAGTCTGAAGCAAAATGACGACATCTTATTCAATGTGTGTTTTAGATTGTAATGGCGACAAATCGAGCCGACACCCTAGACTCTGCCCTGTTGCGTCACAAACGTTTGGAGCGGAAGATTGAGTTCCCGCTTCCAGATAGGAGGCAGAAACGTCTTTTATAACATCACCTCGAAGATGAATCTTAGCGAGGAGGTTGACCTTCAAGATTACGTTGCCAGGCCAGATAGAATCTCGGGTGCTGATATCTACGCTATTTGACAAGAGGTGTGAATGATGTGATTTTGTATACTTTAGTAGTAACTAGTAGACCGGGGCTCGATTCCTGCCATGGTCGGCCATGCTGACAGGTGAATTGCTGGTTCCGTCTGTCATTCAGGTCAATACTGGGATGGTTCCTCAACAACAGGTCACGGCCGAACGACTCCTTCTCACTATCCAAAAATATCCAATAAAATGAGAATAACCTTTCATCTCATCATCCTTCCATCTCATGCTTCATTCATTGATGATGATGCCAATAGATCTTAGTCATTAGTACAAAGCGTCGTTAAGGGGACGGTGAGGTGAAAATGAAAAGTCTCTCAAATAGAGAAAAAGAGGAAAAATTTACTTTGAAGCACATTCGTAATGAAAAAATTAAATTTTAAAAATTTTAAAAAGAAATCGGTGGGATCAACTTTGACGTCCTCCAACTAAAATGTTACATTTCATATAAATCACTACTACTTTCTCAGTTTTCATTTTTCTGTTTAATTGTTCACAATACTCTAAGGTTCAAATCTATGCATAGCCATTTCCAAAATCATCTTTATTTGAAACACAAGAGAAAGAATAATATGGGTTATATTATTACAGCATTGCACATGTTCAGCTTATATTTATTTGCGAGTGTGAGAATAAAAAAATGGGAAAACCCATTCTTCAATTTGCTACCGATTGTGTCCTGAACATCTGAAAATTTCATCAAAATCTATCAATTATTGTAGAGGGAGTAGGATTTTTTTCTCCATAAATTATCATGAATAATTGTTCAGAGTTATTATTGGTTGAAGTTATAATAATTATCCAATAGCATATATTTTAGGGCAGCATTTCCAAACATTGGTTTACTCAATAATTAATTGCTAATTACCTTTATATCACATATTATTCATGTAACATATTTCGAAAACGGGTAATCAAGACTACATACATGAATAATAAAAAAAAACTCAAAAAATTCAGTTTCGATGGTAATTTCACCTCACTGTCTCCTTAAACCCAAAATAAATTAAATAAATTAAAGTTAGTCAAACTGTAGGTTGAAGTAATAATTTGATCAGTTTATGTGCTATCTGTTGAAAGTGGAAATAGCACATGAATGTTGGTAAAATGTGTTTTCATTTTTTCAGGCGGGCATGGACGCTGTTTGTGAGAATCGCTACATTGTCCTCGCCAAGGACTTTGAGAAGGGCTACAAGAATAACATCAAGAAGGATGAATCGGAACATGAATTTTTTTCATACGTCTCATAAACACGGCTGATTCAATAGTTAATTCAATGATGAATTGGGCTACATATAATTAGAGTTATGAAAGATCAATCAACTCGTAGAGTAGGGGCAATATACGGCCCAAGTAGGGACAAATAATGGCCGAAACAGAGACTTTTCACGGCCGAAACAGTGGTGGTTTCTGTCCCAAATGACCTGTGTTTCTGCTCTGTTTCAGCCGGCCTAAACAGAGCCTAAACAGAGACTTTTCATGGACAAAATAGAGACATTTCAGGGACGTAATTTTATATACATTGTTATATCAATGATGATCTATGTCAATGTTATATTCTAATGATGTTTCAATATTAATAACGTACTTGATAATAATGTTCTAAAAGAAAATCCAAAAGATAAATTCTTACTATTCTTTTTACAATAATAATATATTTAATAATATTCTATAAAATGTCTACATAGTAATAGTTATAGAATTTATAATTATAATTGTAATCATAAAAGATGTTTATAGTTACCGGTAATAATGATAATACTGATATGTACTACTAAACTGATACTGATAATACTGTACTAATTACTGATTTTATTACTTAATATTTGTAATAGTTTGATGGTAATAATGATTTGTATTTTAAACATTTTGTATAATACACTATACTTATATGTAATTCATTTATTCAGTGATCGTCTGGGTATTCTTGTAGGGTATAATATGCTTTGTTACAGTCAGGAATTCTTCCAAGTGTTTCAAGTTGTTTTCAAGTGTTTGTATTGCTATTCCCACGACCCTATTAATTGTGCCACAATCTTATGGTGTAGTGGTTAATGTATAACTCAAAGAAATGAAAATGAATCTGGGGTTGAATTCAATATAAATTGTCCATTCATTAGCTGAAGTATAGAAATTTTAATTATTAAACAATGATTTTGTACCAATAATACCATGATTTTTGAAAGAAGGATACGATTGGGAATTAAAATGAATGTACAAAATGTGTGTTCTTTTATTAGTTAGGTACAATTGTTGCATTCTCCTAATTCCATTTCCTGGACATTATTATTAGACCTTTATCTCTCTTTCCATTTCCAAATAGAAAATATTAATTGAGCCTTAAATAGATCGTGAAGATTCTAATCTGTATCATACAGACAGGAGAAGTTAAATACCTTGATAATCACTTGTACAACTCCATGAAATAATTATATGAATGAGAATTACAGCTGCCAGCAAGAAAAACTACTGGTACAACCTTCTCGATTATCATGCTTCCCTGATCCAAGTAGACTTTAAAATTGTCTACATTTCTCTGTAAAAACATGGTCGATAAAGTAGTTCTGGCTCTAGCTGCCTTATCGACTGATACGGGGTTGTTTGTTGTGTACTGATGACCTCTTCTAGTTTGATGTTTGCCTGGTACCCAAGTTGTATTTTTGTTCAATTTACGATGGTCACTAGCTGTTCTCTAATGACCTCCTATGGTATGATGTTTGCCGTGTACCAGAATTAGATTTCGCTTCAATTTATAACTTACTATAAGGTGCTTTAAAGACCTCCTTCATCCTGATGTTTGCCGTGTATCTGAGTTGGAATTCTTTCCAATTTATAACTTTCTGTGACGAGTTTTGAAGACCTCCTATGTCAGGCTGTTTGCCTTATAACATACTTGTACTTTCAGTCAGATTTGTCACAAATTTATCAAGATTTTGAAGTCAATCTCTATCAAGGAATCATGCCATTAGAGGAGGTTATTCAGAATTCAAGTTGGCTATGGGATAGATTCTCATTTAATCAATTATTCAGGGGAACTGCATGAGTGATTATTGAAGCTTCTTACCAATTCTGTTTGCCTGATGCAAACTGATATTTTCAATGATTTTCAAACCCAGTTTTCTCATGTGATGATGTTAATAATAATAATAATAATAATGATTCTTTTTATTCTGTGGAACATAGTACAATATGTTATAAGAGTATGTCAGTTAAAATATGTTGAATTATTTTAATTGAGCAACTAATTAACTAGCTCATTTATTTATAAGTGTGGAAGTTAAAAGTAAGGGTGCAGGGAACTGGAACTGGTTTATCTGACTTATAACAAATACTATTCAACAATTTTTTATTATATACAATAACATAATAGAAAATACAATTTCTTTCTCTCATTCTTAGTGCATAACCAAAGTGGGAGTACGTAACTCTAACTGGCAGTTAAAAAGTTGCTGGTTACCCATACTCTTTGTATTCAATTAAAATTATACTACAAAATTTATATTATACACACAAATATATAATAATAAATAACCATCTATTATATATATATATATATATATATATATATATATATATATATATATTGCCTAAATTTAATAATACATTGCAAAATGTTACAATTAAAAAGTAAATTTTAAAATCAAATAAATAATGCAAATTAAATACATGACAGACATACATAAATTTAAAAACATTCATAATATTACTTATCCCTAGCTTAGACACATATTCAAATTTTTTAGATTCTTTTCATTCTCTATCTCATCAGCTAAATAAATGAATGAATAAAATGAGATGCTTATTTTGCTCCACTTGAGAACAAATAGTTTTAATAGTAGACAAGATGCATTGAGGGTTGCATTGGTTTGCAGGTTGGAGATGGTGACTTCACTAATTCGAAAACACATTCCATTTCCAAGTACTTTTCCGAGAACCAAAGATCACTGCTCTATCTAGTGTTGTTTTGTATAGAAACGGCTGACAGACTGACAAACTTGATGACAGCTGTTATCACCTGAGCCGACTTGTTGACAGCTGTTATTAGCCGAGGTGAACTAAAGTTGAAACTAATGTTGAACTGTCATTGTATAGATATTATTATATTATACCATATCATATATTATTATATTATACAAATATCGTTCAAATAAAGACATACAATATAAAAAAAAAGTTAGTTCCTTTTATCACTACTACACTACGCACGAACGATAGTTCTAAAAATTGTGGCCGGTGAATTGGTACATATTTTTAACATGGGAGGGATAGGAAGTGAGGACACCATCTCAAACCAGCAAACCAATGCAACCCTCAATTAATCTTGGTAGTAGACTGGAGTACTAGTAATTGTTGAATAGCTACCAAGCTCACTATTTTACATTGATGGATGATATAATTTCATTCTCTGTACAAGTAAATGAACAATAATTTCATAATAAAATATATATTACACTACACAACTTAAAAATGAACAGTTATGTCGCAAATATAGCTATAGATTCCAAAGTTTAGTGAAACAAACTTTTTCAATTTGGTGTTTCCCAATAATTCAACTTTTCATTATACATGGCCAAAGGTTTCCTTTTCCAACTAGCTTAGAACATTCTCGCCTAAACTTTGACACAGTATTTGCCACTTTGTATAATATTAATTGCTATTCTATTGAATACTCTTGATAATTATGCCTATAATAAAAATGAAGTTATCTTGACTTCTGCTATTTGTTCTTTGAGTAAAAACATATCGTTCTTATTTCTCAAATTGTTTTTGAAACTCTCCCATATTTCAAATTTGTACACAAATAATTATGAAAGATATTTTTTTGATATTTTGAAAATGAAACAAAGGGTCTTTTTTGTGTATTTCGTGGCTCAAAATTCAGCCACAATGATACTTAGCATATCTTCTTTATTGAAGCATCTTTCCCTACTTTCAGAGTGCTTCAAACAGTCAAATTTGATTGAAATTTAGAGTTGGTTTCTATCAGGGAAGCAGAATACTATGATAGTAGTTGAGGTTATTAAGAATTCAAGTTAAGAAAAATCAAATTTCTTCTTTTGTGGATATAAGTATATGCAGGTGGCAGCCTGTTTGAAAGATCAGTCATCTGATTTTAGTATCTTCTCATGATTGAAAATTTATCACAAAAATCCTTGATATTTTGTTAAATCAACTACAATTGATCATAGATTGCCATAATTAATGCACGTGATAAAAACGATTTGAAATTGAAGGTGCCTCATTACCTTTATTAGACGAGCTTTAGCGAGGATTCAATTTGACTTACTGAAAAAAAATTGGTGTTCGTTTTTATGTTTGTTTTTTTTTCATGTTTTTTTGTCAGTTCTCCACAGGTCAAACGGCTACAGCTATCAACTTCAAACTTTTTTCATCATGGTTCCTCATCCAACTTAGATCTGTATAGTTTTGTGGCATTATCGGATGATAACTTTTTTTTTATGAATTTTAGAAATTTCAAAAACACCCATTAGAATAACACGGCAGAAAAAAAAATTCATTTTCAAAAGAAATTAAATTTTGTGTGAAGTTTAGTTACATTTTGATACACATTTCTGGAAATTCTCAGCTGGATTGGGTCAGTCATTTTTAAGAAAAATCATGAAATGTGCTAAATTGATACCACTCGAAACCGTTGTTACTCATTTATAACTTAAATGTCACCCAAATGGCGAATTTAGGAAATAGTTTGACAAAAAAGTCGACATACTACTACTTTCCGCTCGTCTAACAACGCGTATATAGCGTTTTCCTAGTGGGAAATAATGATTGTATTATAAAGTTGATGAAGCTGCCCTTGATAGCTCAGTCAGCTGAGGCACTGCTTCAGATACTGAAGTCACCGTTAGGGGTGGGCTCAAGCCATGCATAAGGCATGAGTTTTTGTGAACCTCTTTTCACTTAAATGATCACTTTATAGTCTCATAATCATCTACTCATTTGTATCCCCGTATAACCTAGCTAATGGTGGGGTTGTTAGCGAGCAATATAATAATAAAAAAATAATATTAAAATTGATGATATTCTTTAGTGTGCTTCTCAACCCCATCAACAGATTGGTTATTTGACAGTGTGAATGAGCGAGTGATGGAGACATTAGGTTCACCTATTTAACCCATCCTTATCTAAGAACTTTCACGGCATCTCGATCGCATTTCGGCCATCTCGATCGCCCGATGGACAATTATTATAAGCGGTACCGTATTACCGTACCAATAAAACTTGTACTCCTGTGATCTAAGGTGACGAACTTTGAGACAGCTGCGAGTACCGGCAGCATTGTTGTCTCTCCATCCACTATCTGCCAAGGGGACGTCATAAATTACGTCACAGCTTAGGCGGGGGAGGGGGGTTGCCAAGATTTGTGATAAGGTGTTACAAGGGGGAGGGGGGGGGGACGTGCAACTGTGTGACGTATCATTTTTTGTTGTACAAATTTGGCGCCATTCTTGTAGATTTTTATATTTATACCCACCCTAGAAACAGTAGATGCGTATCAAATAATTATCAAGTTTGACCACTCAAAGAGCAAACAAAGAAATTAATATTTTAATTGTATCACTTTATTCTACCTTTGCAACCTGTTAATTTCAATTTTTTGTTAGAGAGGGGGGGGGGGGGGTATGAGAATTTGTGACATAGAGATTTAGAGATTTAAAGGGGGGGTGGGTAATAGGTTTTGTGACCATCTTTGGCATGGGAGGGGGGGGGGTTCAAAGTGGCCTAAAAAAGTGTGACTTTATTTATGGACGTCCCCTTTAATAGTGAGTCCATGTAGACTTCTTAATTCACACTCGTCAAGTTGTCGATGCACTTCAGAAGGTGGTGACTAGACCAGGCCTGGAACAGAGTCACCAACATTGAAATAAGAAGCAACAGACAGTGAAATTATACACTTAGGGTGGATTGCAAAGACGGAGTTTAAACCCCGGCTTACCTTAGTCGCCGTCTAAGTAAGGAATTGCATTGTGGCTGCAATGCAATTTCTTACTTAGACAGTCTAAGGTAGGCCGGGGTTCAAACTCCGTCTTTGCAATCCACCCTTATACAAATCTCATAGGGCCTTAGATTATATTGTTGCATTTCAATCTACAAAATATCATTTCACATTAATTTTGTTGTCATATGCCAGACTTTGGCTTAAATTGGGGCCTACTTATAAAAAAAAAGTACATCACAATTAAGGAACTGCTGTTATGATAACCAAGATCTATTGGCATTGGATGAATGATTAATGAGATGGCATGATGAGGTGAATGTTTCTTAGGTACCGTAGTGGGAAGGATAGTGGAAAGGGGGCAGGTATCGAACCTACTCACCTCCTGGATTAAAGCGAATGTTAACAACTGAATTAGATGTGGCGGTGGCTTGAGCAAAAATTAGGGCAATGATTTAAGCTTCAATTGGCAATATTAGCACTAGAAGTCCCTGTAATAAACTATAACAATGATTTGAGAAATTCTAAAAAGCTTAAGAAGACAAACCAGCATCAACCAATAGGCAATATAGGCCCCCACATACATCATGATCGACAATCGTTAGTGAGGTGCACAGACCACAGTGGTTTCCAATACAATGAACAGATTACGATTACCTCTACCATTGTCCCGGCACACGTCTATGAACTACAATGAAATTATAAAAATAAATAAATAAGATCTATTCGGCATTTCAACCTGGTAAATGATGGATCTCAAACGTGGCTAAAATCCATCTTGTTTCGCCGAATCTCGTGGATTTGAAGGTTATGATGAATCAGATGGTCAGATCATTGAGCAGATGAGCACATGGTCAGATCACATGAATCAGACGGTCAGATCATTGAGCAGACGAGCACATGGTCACATCACAGCCATGGTGGAAATCTAGTAGGTATAAAATTGAAATGGTGGAAATCCAGTAAAATTGAATTAATATTGCCTATGACTATGATAGATATTGCTAGTGAATTACAACCTATAACTAAATAAAAACCCTTGATCGAACAGTTATTAAAAATACACCAATATAGGTCTGAAAATATGAAACGTATTTAATTTTACACAATAAAAGAGGAAACTCAAAATAACATTAATAAAATGAGTATTAGAATTGAGAACATAATAGCAATAGAGATTATGCCTAGTCGTAGTAAATATGTCGTATAGGTAACCTATCATTTTTTGGAAAGGAAAGATGTAAAACACTCTAAAAACACTGGTTTTGGAAAACTTTTGTAATATATTTTTTAAATGAATTACATTAAATTAAATGAATTAGATAAATGCATTTTTTCCTCATTTTATATTATAGAACAATTATGAGTATTTAATATTCACTTATTAATAAGTTAGCATACACCTTGACATGAATTCACGCGACCCTGAAAGGACTAGGTCAGTAATCAAATAGCTAATTTATTTTTAGACGAAATTTCAAATGCTCGTTCGCTGGTACTAAGACACTGAAGACAGGACACTAACTTGAAAGAAATTCAGTACTTCATTTACCAGGATGAAACTTTCTTCGTATGTTGTTATTCAAATATATTGATATAATGGAAATGAGCAACACATTTTGCACCATTGATTAATCCTAATCGTTTGTATTCTTGTCAGAAATTCGAGATTGTGATATTCTAATAAACTTTTGTGACGTTGGTGTTGATGACGTGAAAATAAACAAAAAGAAAAACACTCTGGAACACAGCTGTTTTTAGACACGTGGTAGGCTTGACCTGGTTCGCGAAGTACAAGTTATGTCACACCTGTCATTGCATTCATTGAAGAGGTTATTATTAGATTTCTTATTCATCTCATAAGAGTGAATGCAACAAGCACAAAGTGACAAGGCTTAAGATAATTTAAAATGTCTTTTTCGAAAATAGTGGCTTTTAGTAACAAATATCCTATTACGAGAGGTATGGCTGCATATGCAATCATATGGCCGATAGGCAGTCTTTTTCAGCAAACAATTGCGGGAAAAAGTATAGAAGAATTAGATTTTGTAAGAGCTGCAAGATTCAGTTTGTACGGAGGGTGTTATGTGGCACCTACATTAAACTTATGGATTAAGATAGCAAGCTCGTTGTTTCCTCAAGCTACACTGCGTTCTGCAATAACAAAGGTAGGCCTAGGGCTATCCCGTCCCACTACATAGGTCTATCCATATAACTAACGGCCCTTTTTTTAGAACCTCGGTCAATTGAAGCCTTTGGAAGTGAAGTTGTGGACATTGATATCTATAAGCCTAGGCCTGCCCGTGGACTGCATAGGGCCATTTGCAAGCAAAAGTTGTTCGTTAAAGTCGTATTCATGGCATAATCATAGATTAGGTAGTCTCTAGGTAGGCATCACTGCCGTATGACAACCCATGCTCACCCAACAATGACAAAGTAGGCTGATCACATCGCTCCTAGCAGCATTTACTCGCAACAAAGCAAATGCTCTATCAAATGGCATTTTCTTGGTGATCACAGCGCCACGATGTAGTGATACCAATCTAATTCATCATAATAGCACTAACCACAATTACCCACTTGGTGACGTCAAATATCAGAGCCACATTGAATTTTAAGATTTTTCAATGTGAATTTTAATGACATATTATAATCAAGAAGACTGTTTTCGTACATTTTCTTGTCCGAATGTGTCTAAAAATAGAATTGTGGTTAATGCTATATAAAGAAGGTGCTCCAACTCCCATGTAATGATAACATGGAAGGTATTTGTGGTTTCTTGCGGTCATTTCAGAGCAAATCGTCCCGATTGCCTGTCGCGATTTAGCGGATCGCCTTGTGAACTAGATGTAAATAAGAGTGGCTACGGTACCGGTGGCATTGTATATCATTGTAGTTACATATAAAAGCAAGAGTTGCGCTACAGGCAATCAGAACGACGGACTCAGATTCTGACCCCGGAAATATTACACTTTCAAGACCCGAGTTGGGTCACCTTTTTTTATGTTATGATAGAATAGGTTGGTATCACTACATCGTGACAGCGCCAATGACAGCGCTCATAGCAGGATTACCAGGCGTAACACTACCAGGGTCTGTAGACTGTTTGTTTAGCCAGGCCTGTCACTACTCTATCCTGTAAGAATATTTATTTACTCAATGGTGTAAGCACAAGAAGTGAGAACTATCATTCGCAAATCACGATGAACATAACGCAGTATGTAAGAGATGGCAGGTTTCTGTATCAATGTCTTTTATTATAACGTCTTTTTTATGCCTTCCGAGAAGGATTCACATGTTCATAGTGATTTTGGTGGCCCATTGAGTTAATAGTTACTCCACTGATTATCCAATATGGTTACACCACTGAGGGAGCCAGAAATGAAGTTAAAAGGAGACAAAAAAAATTGTTTGTTAGGAAGATTTTCAAGGCAGTCGGCCACCAGTACATCATATATTGTTGCCAGTACTGATAGCTCGTAATTATTGAATTCCCCTCGAGAAGCACGGAGCTCAAGTCTGATACCGGTCGTAGGTTACCGTAGTTTTATCTGGTAAAATTCTTGTACCCTTATAGTGAATCATGTTTTGTCTTTTGAAGGCATTGGTGGAACAAATAAGCTATGGTCCTTTTGCTATGGTTTCATTCTTCTTTTGGATGAGTTTACTGGAAGGAAAGTCCACTTCTGCAGCAGTGGACGAAGTAAAAAATAAATTTTTTCCAACATACAAGGTAAGTTGTTTCCCGTTGAAATTCAAATCAAGTATTCTAATTTTACTGAGAGAAGGGATTTGATAGAGACAAATGATATGGAATTGAATGAGGCATGAAGTATAGGTTGGAGTGAAACATGAAATAGACACAGTAAATTATGTTAACTGAGACGTACCTGTATGTCTCTTTGTGTAACTGTTATGTTCACTTGCTAGATAAATGCAAAGTATTGTATTATATTTTAATGTTTTGTTATTCAGCTGTAAATCTACTTGAATGCAACATTCACTATTTTCCCAAGTTAACAAGATGTATTGTATTCATTACAGGTTGGGGTTTGTGTATGGCCAGTTCTGCAAACGATTAATTTTTGGCTTGTGCCAGAAAGGAATCGAGTACCGTTTGTATCTGTTTGCAGTTTTATGTGGACATCTTTTCTTGCTTACATGAAACAGCTTGAGGCTGGTAAAACTGAAGAAGAATCAGAAAATAGGCATATAATTAAAACAAATTAGACACGTAATTAATTGTTAATTGTTATGTACATAGAAATTTTAATTGTTAATTTTTATTCATAGTATTTTTAATATTTATTGAAACTTGTTAATTTATCTATAGACTAGATAGCTATTGAATTACGGGTGTAGAGTATCATTTCTTGTAGAGGCTATGGAAAGTGAAGTCATAGACAGAAGATATACTACCAAGACAGTTCACTCTTATGACAAGAAGAAACACTGCACACCTCCATTCCCCTCGCCTTCGTCTGCAATCAGTACCCATGCTTGCCATTGAACTAATGGCAGGTGACTGCTCGGTAGCAGTAGCACCAATCCAACATGGCTGTAGCGCTTTCTAGCGAACTACACAAGTACTACAGATATAGTTGAGGGGATTAGAAGAGTGTGCATTGCACCCTGAATTGTGGATGTCATTTATGGACAGCCCCTATGGTGAAGTGGTGTGATAGATGTGATATGAAGTGTGTAAATCATGGTTCACACTCCAATTTTTTCCCTGTCATCCATCACGATTTTGGACCAAAATTTGAAATCTGCTTTCCACTACAATTTTTCATCATTACAGATGTTTTTCACTCATAAACTTTTCATATAAAGAATCCAAAGAATTGAAATGTCAGAACTAGCTTTTGCCATTGATGTCAGTTGACAGTAAACAAAATATAAATTTGTGTGTTATCGAAAAAAACTAATTTTGACAACACAATTTTGGGAAGAAAGACGCCTTCACATTGTGGTGGCGTTCTGAATTGTGATTGGACAAAAGGGAATTTTGATACGAAATTTTGTTGAAGAAAAAATCGGATTAGGAACCTTGCTTAAATTGTGATCTTATTTCTTACGTAGCCATAACTCCAAAGTACCAATGAAGAAATTTAGAACTCCGAATGTGTAATGAACTCCGTCACTAGGCTCGGACTGAAACTCTAAGTGGGGCCAAACAGTCTTTAAGAGGAGTCATAAATATAAATGATACTCACTTTGCTGCACTCACCCTCACATGCAGCAGGCTTCAAAAGACTACTTGGAGCGTAAATGTTTTACTTTTTTTCTCAGCCGAAGGACTTTGCAGCATTTGGACAGCACTATTTTTTTGAATTAAGATTATTGAGCATGAAAATATATGAATGTTGAAACATAAAATAGTTGTAAATGTGACACTCACTCAATACTGTTTTACACATTTGAACCGTTTCTCGTAAAATGATATATAAGCTATTACCGCAAATTAAAATAACGTTGGTAGGCCTATCCGAGATAATCAACCACTTCAATCTTTGATGAAAAGTTGATTAATGGTTTGTAAAACCACACCTGAGTAAACATTTTTAAAATGTAGACTCATAAGCTGGGCCCTCATTCTCTAATTGCAAACAAAATGAAAGCGCAACAGAATTGTCAAGAGCCCATATGACACACCATGTTGACGGTCGAGGTGTATGGAATGATTAAATAGGCTGCTTTCATTTTGTTTTAGAGTAACGGCCAAGGGAATAGCTTGAGAAATGGAACAAATGATTTTTATAAGTAAATAATAATGTACTTAGTGAGCAGTCCTACAGATTATATACTTAGTTATGTGAATGTTGAATAAAATGTGTAAATATGGCATAGTCTTGACAGTTAATAAATTCTTTCCCAATAAACTTTGATTACTGGTCCGTAAAATTATTATTATTTTCAATAGGCCTAGAAGCTCTGTTTCAATGGTACTGTAAGTTTAATTTAAAATCAACGTGATAAATTCACAATCTAAAATAATATCTTTAGTTAGATTTTACGTACCAGTAATAGAAAATATGTACCTCCTACTACTGCAGGCTTGTAGGACTTGGTGGGCTTCGTTTACTCCCGAGGCTCCCTTTCTGAGTCGAAGACATTATTTATCCTTTTCATGTGATGACGTAAGGCTCAAGGATCAAGGCCCAAATCTCTCTTGAGTAGGCCTACCTCTTTTTCCCTCAGTAAATTATTCAGTAAATTTCTAGCAAAAGTTAGAAAAGGTTTTCAATAACTATCACACTGAGTTCTGCAATTTTTTTTTACAATAACTATGGTACTGACTTGAGAAAAGATTTTAATTTAATAACAATTGGGAAAGGTAGCAGGTAGCCGAGATCGTGGGACAGAGGCACAGAGTCGAACTAGTTATAGCAATGAATCTTCCCAACAGGGTACACGTACGTATTTGTCTTAGATGAGCATGCTTGGCTAGCCTCGCCACAGTAATTTTCTACCTTTTCTGGGGTAGTTTTAAAAATAATGAAAAGCAGCGCTTGCTGTGTTTTATGACCTTCAGTTCGGTCACGGTGGCTGTCATTCTGTAGTTCAAAGTAGACCGTTTCAACATTTGGTTGGGCTGATGAATCTTCCTTTATTTATGATATAATGTCAGGTTGACAACGCGTGAGGGGGGGGGGGGGGGGGGGGGTTAAAAGCTCAAACTTCTACTCCCTATAACTTTTGAACCCTTCAAGTTGAAGAAATTTGAATGAATTCTTTTACTCAAATCAACATTCTAACCAAGTTTGTTGAAAATCAAATTCTGGGGCGGTCAAAATTTGTTTCAAGAGTTCATATTTCATATGGAATTTTGATACAATAAGTTTGTTGAAGCTAATGTTAACAGCACGCTTACATATCTATCAGGATTTTCAGAATATTCACGATATCAGAAATGTAATAGCTACCTTGCTAAATAAAGAGTTATTAGATGAGCGTGGCGAAGATTTCCATTTGATGTACCGAAATTTGATGTACTGGAAAACAACACACCACAGACAGAAAATGTTGCAACATGGGTAAGTAATAATACGCAAACTGAAGCACGATTTACTACATCAGACTTTCATGTAACACCTAACGAACTGGCCGAACTTCACCGGATGACTCAGAAAAAGGGGAAGACAACGAAATGCCGCAACATGGAAGTCACTTTTTTTTGATAACTGCTATGATCCAACAGACATGGATAGCAATACATCAGAAAGGGACCACCCTATCTGGTGGTTGTCTTGAAACCAGTCAAGACAATCTGGACTCCAAGGGACGCAGAAGTGGACGACACATCAGGGTATAAACTATTCACGGTATACAACAGCTCAGAAAACTTGAGCACCAGTCGCCATCTACGCAAGTTATCACTAGAACATGAGCTTCTAGGCTCACATTTTCGTATGAGTGCACACAGCATGGGAAGTACTCTTAACGTGAATCACTAATTATATTATGACAATATCAGTATTATTAGGTCCTCTATTTTTTTTTGTTCCAAGATTTCTTTCGGCGACTTGGGTAGGTTTAAAAACAGGCAACGCTTAATGAATTATTCCTGATTTTTATTCCTGATTTCTTCCCACAGTGTGCTTAATGAGGAGCAGCAGTGTCAAGTTGGGCACTAATAAGTCAAGTACATGTTTGTTCAATTTGACAGATTTTTTTATTACATGAATGAATGACAATTATAAATACAATACAGTAAGTAACAATATGTCTAGAACTGATTTGTACATTTTGGCAGACACTAACTGTGCAGCCATTATTAATTTATTAATCAAATTCACTGATTTCTGATTATTATTACCATACATGAAAATTATAACATAGGCCAACACAGATAATACCAGCTGGAACAAGGTACGAAATCTTTTCCAGATAGCTTCTGTTACGACTCTGTAGTTTGCAACACAAATAGCTTGCAAGTAGAACTGTTTATTAATTGAATATTTTCTATTATTTATACTACAAGATTGTTCAAATCATTGCAAAATCAGATCAAGATGAATGTAAGTTTTTTCAACAAATTAAAAGACCTACAATAATAATACAGCAAAGTTGGGTATTATACACAAGTAAACTATCATTTGAAATAAAACTTGTTTTTGCCAATTTTGCTAATGTGTGCGTGGTTGTTAACAATTTGTGCATCAACGGAAGACGTTTTCAAAGATGCTGACGTGCCTTCACTTTTGAAAATAGTGCTGGATTGGTTAATGTACGTATTTTAATACACGTTCTGACTATATTTTGTCTCACAAATAACGTGACTCACAAATTCACCGTCTAAATTTGAGCAGGTGAAATCTGATTTGTGTCTTTGGTTGTTCATTTTAAAAACCAGTAGTACCTCAACTATTACATTGTCTCGTTTGATATAGTTAATATAAAAATCTTGTATGTGAGTCGTTCAACATATTTTAATTGTATATGGTTTATTTATAAGGTACTGTACTTACTAATAAAAACTAAAAATGTGTAGCTTATATCTAAAAGTAATCCATTAGGATTTAGAAAACAATTGTTTTGACAATACGTAGAATATAATAATTATTCTTAACTAGGCTTAAAAATAAACACACCTGTGTTCAAAATGTCTTGCATACACGTTTTATGTACAATCACTGTCATCATTTGCACAATGTTAAAAGAGAGCTTTTTTTCATGGAAACTGACCAAATACAGTTCAGTACATAGTTATAGCTAGGTAGCAACATTCATTGATACAGTATTTTCAATCGATATGTCTGCTTCAGATGTATATTCCATTAGAATGAATAGCAAACTAAACGCAGCTTATGGCCATTCATCACATCAAATTAGTCATTCATAATTATTACAATCATCTTTAATCTCACAAGTTTCTATAACATAAAGAGGGCTTCTGGAACTGGCAGAATCATATTTCCCGAGTATTTAAATTACTTCTGACTGCGTGAGTATGTGAATCTACTGAACTTGTCAATCAAGTCCAACAAAATAAGTTTCTCATATTACAAAGAAAATTATTCCTCATTAGTTATTAGGTATGTCAAGACGCATTTGATTTTTCAATCATCACGTTGCCTTATTCCTTGTGCAATTAAAGTATCATTATATTTTCTACATGAGTGACATCTCCCTATTGCAATGGTTAGGTCAAAGATTCGCACATAAAGTATAACACAATAATTTCAATGATAAGTTTCAACAATAATAATTATTATTGTAGCTTACAATTTGTAGCACAATCAACAGCCATGTATCCTTGAAGCCATCTAGAGCACATTCTGTAGAGATTCTAGGTAAAGTAGCAGATTTTAATGTAAAATATGCATACCAAAGGCAAGGAACTCTTCACCGACACAGAAATAACCGAAGTTCAAAGTAATTGAGTTGAGTTTAGTTTAGTACTGGTTATCAACTCAATAATTAATTTCTATATGGAGCATAGACTCAACTTGGTAACACGGTCATTGCCTTTGGTACATCAAGAGATTCAATTCAATGAAGTGTTAATAGTGAAGGGAGATGTCAGTACTGCACGCTCACTTCTCATGTGTGTACGTATATCAGATTTTGCATTTCATGTCAAGTGAATTACAGTATTTTAAAGGAAATGTGTTGCATTGGTAACAGACACGTAATGTTACTCGCTGCAATCTTAAGAAACTAATTTCATTTAGGAAAGTATATAATATAACACTAATAATAACCTATATATTTTTATAAATGAAAACAAATATCAAAATCAATAAGCAGCAATGAGCTTACCGCAAAATCAGAGAGCCATTCTATTCTAGCTGCCGACGTAAGTGGTTATAACTGGCTCTCTGTACTTAATTTCTTCATTTCAGATCCAGTGCACTAACCAGCGATGATGAGAAAAGATGAGGAAAGTGATGAATGAGGCAAGTTGAATTGTGTCATGTGGTTAGAAGCTTATCTTCCTGCTTAGTACGGAGCAAACCGATTATAGCCGCTCCTATACACTGCAGCCTAAAACACGAAATTAAAAGTAGTGATTAGCAGAAGTAGTAAAAAGTAGTTGACTCGCAAATCGAGTCTGAAATTCTGTGCGATTCTGGCGGAGACTCTGACTTGAAATTAGGTAGACTCGCATACCCCTAGGAGTCTGTAGTCATTCAGTTCAGCTTCCTTGCAGGAAATTTGAAATGATTACTAGACTATTAAGAAGACTATTACTATGTATTATTAGGTTACTTTTTGACCACCAGCCGTTTACACAAATTTGTCTATTTTCATACTTGCCATTCTTCTAGCTATAGAAAATGGACATTGTAGGAGAATATTTACTATAAGAGAGCCATACTAAATACAAGTAGACTAAATATTGAAGATGCATCGTTTAGTGTTCACTCATTTATTAATTATTAGTTATCACAGAATTTTCATCAACGATGGCTTACTTGGATACAGTACTAAATAATGGCACAGATATGTCTTCTGTATATTATAGAGTTGTTTGCAAGGTTTCTAATACCCCCCTCCCCCCCCCAACCAACTTTGGATATTTTTAATATACGTCTTTCAGCTCATACAGATTAAATTGAAGGGGAAAAAAAAGATACAATTGAACTATAATTTGTACACTTGCGGTCACATAAAATGGTGTTATCCTAAATGAGAACAAAAATGGAATCTACGCATATTTAGCGTCTTATTTTTTCACAAACTATGCGTGGAGTGTCTTCTAGTTTTAGTGCGTATAATATCAGTAAACTTTCTTCAAGTTGCACTTCAATGTAGCTTGATCGAACACTGTATGTGATCGTAATCGTAATTATTCTCTAAAAACGACGATCTGAGCACTAGGTCTTCACTTTTTTGTGAAGTATAATAATTAGTAACAAGTACTTGGCATTCCTCATGATTTGGCTAGTTTAGTAGTTTCTTATCAAAATTTTGACCATACATCAACACTACACTCGAAGCACTCACAAACACTCCTCTAATACAAAATGCCCTCATCACCTTACTTACATATATTTTTTTATAACTGATCAGTAATCACCAAACTACTGATCAATAATAAAAAAAGATTGGTGAACTTTAATTAGCTTTCTAATATAACAACGTTCTTACCCCATATCCTGCCACCGGACCAATACTATGTCCAAGATACGGATCCGCGTATTCTCGACCGTAACTGCAAATTAGACACATGTATTAGGATTCTGCGCAATAGTATACATCGGTTATAACTCAGCAGTATCACATTCAGAAGCAGAAGTCAAGGTTAGTGACAGGCAGACAGGAACTGACAGGAGCTAATGGACGGACAGCTGTAGGATCTGCAAATGGAGACGAGATATTCGGTTAAATCAAATGGGTAAGGTCTCTTAAGAATACTTGATATGGAACATACAGCTTCAAATAAAGCCGGTTACATAAGTTACATCAGTTTGAGCATATCAAATCTTTCCGAGAAAATATATGATTCAAGTTATATTGTCAAAAAATGAGGCAATATTTCAAATAACCTCACACCATTAAAATGGATTAACATTTTTTTTAGGATGTATTTAAAAAAATAGATCATACAAATTACAAGCAATGAAGTACGATTGGATGCATAAGATTTCGTGAAATAATGAGTGATCACATGAAATAAGATAGGACTAGATCTTTGCAACTGGCTCTAGATGAATAGGTGACCAATCAAGTATTCTCAAGACGAAAGGCGGAATGGAAATGCGATGGGTCACAATAATGAGTGACTCACCCCGCGGCAACTGCGGCATACCCGGCGACCGGCTGAGCAGCAGCGGCTGCGGCTCCGTAGGCCCGCGCGGCAACCGCGGTGTAGCTAGCGGCAGCGGCGTAGCTTGCCTGTTGGGCAGTTGACATAGGGGTCTTTAGTAGCGGGGACCCAGCAATCCCAGCCTGCAACACGCAACAGTTGCCATGCAACAAGCAGCCTCAAGCCACCGACACAAGATGCCTGCTAATGCGTGCAGCCAGCATTTACGCAATGTTCCACATACACACGTAGCCTTTCGGGTCCTTCCACGCGACACATCCAGAGACAATCCATTGGAGTACAAGTTGTTGAAACGCCTTTATTACAATATTATTCAGACAAATGTTAATTGTAGCCAGTTAATTGCTATGATTTATGTTTTTTTTTTCAAATTAAATCTAGTCGAGCAGTAGCTCAACGAGAGCCACGTCCCGCGTGAAGCCAGTTACACTGTTCAAACAAAGTGCTTCCAGGTGGCTTTGAGCATATCAAATTTAAATTAAATATTAGGCTGATCACATTATTCAAATGCCTGGATATTATTATTTACACTATGTATTTGTAATTTTTCAGATATTCAAAGTTAAACCAATAAGGAAACAATACCCCAATATGGGTCCATCCCTTCAAAAATATACCATATATGAAAAAGCCGGTACTACGGATTCTAAACATGACATTGCACGAGAATGATTTGTGAAGGAAAGTTCTTAAAATTTAGGGTTTAAAATAATTACAATTGAAAAGAAAACGTATATTTTATAATTAATCGAGAATTTTGTGGTCGATCATTCAGGCCCACCCCACCCAATGATCACTCATGCCTCATTTCTACTTATTTTGTGTCTTACAAGATAGCTATAGTGCTGAAGTAATATTTACACTACATGGTAACTCGGTAAAATGCAATACACGTTCATATTATTGTGGCAGTCACATTTAAATAAGAAGCATAACTGTTCTGTAGTAAAAGGTGCTATCACAATAATACAGCATTTTATAATACGTATTCATTTCCAACACTAATACAACACCCAGTTTTCTTAGACTGTGTCTTCCGAAAATAAAATGTGTTAATTAAGCTAAATGCTAATTAGATGAGCATAGGACTTCTATTTCACAAACAGAGAAAAATCGGGCACCATTCTTGGTTTTTTCGGACGCGGCATTTAGGTCAGACAAAAGTTACTACCGGAACAGTATTGAAACTTTCTGGACATTTGTTATACTAAAATAGGTTGGGATTGTTTTTTAGCAAAATCATTTCAACGGTTATTTTGGGAAAAATTCTGAAACTTGGGAAAATTCCTATAAGAATGGCCTCGATTTTCAATTTTTCAATTTTATATGGTTGGAAAAATGTTACCAAAATGATCAAATTGGTATAATAAGTGTTTCTACCAAATTTGAAGAAATGTGGATTGGTTGTTTTTGAATAAATTAATTGATATATTGGAAAAATGCCAAAATATTCTGTACATCATATGTAATCTATTAGTCAACAGGTTGGGATTGAGGGGTAAACAATTAGTTAATTTGGTGTACACCTGATTTTAGATTTCAAGGGATTCAGATTCAGGAGTTGCTAACTCCTCTGTTGGGATATCTGTTGAAGGTTGAATAAAATAGGATGCATGTTATAAAGTATGCTTGATGGTTCAAAATCAAGGTTTGTAGCTTCTATCTTGCTTATTTTACAACGAACATAAGCGTATACCGAGTTGAGTTATGAAGGTACAGAAATAACACTGTTAACCACAGGTAAAAACATTTCGAAGCCATTCTACAAGTAGATCTGTTATCGCTTAATCTACTGATTATCAATTATTCTTTAAAACCGGACTCAACTGAACCATACCCGAGTGGTAGCGCTAATTAATACCTACGGTAATCAACATAGAATAATAACTGCATGGAGCGAAAATTACACTTTGCTATATTTTTCTCATAAAATACTCCGAACAAATACTGAAATATTTTGGTATATACAGTACTGCTACCAAGTGCTATTACGTATATGAGAAGGTATTAATGGTAGTAACTAGTAACATAATCGATCAGTGATTACCACTCCCAAGTACGTTACAGGCCCGTATTTAGTTAACACTACCATGGATGGCTCGGCTGCAAGGTATGATTAATAATATAAATGTTAATAACAATACAGACTAGTGCATATTATATTACGATTAACAATAAGCTCTCCCGGCCAGATGAATGCTCATAACTACAGTTCTAAACAAAGCAACCACATTAAAAAGCGTGAGAATCTGGGTAGGAACCAATGCTAAAACAACAAAATGGTTACCTCATTCGCAGTACTTCCAGCCTGAAACAATAAACAGCGCCTCAAACACAAACACGGACAAGGCTGTGACGTTTAGCTAGCGACAAGCAGACTCATTCAGAGTATTCAGCGGGATAATTTAATTCCAGAATTTTAGAGCATTTCAAATTGACGTTTTGCATGGAAAACATCTACTGGTATGAGAAAGAACAAGCCCTTGCTGCACTAATCGTTGGTAATTGCCAATTGGCTACTTTGGCATGATATTTGAAACCCCACAAATATTCTATGTGTTATAAGTATTGTGATAGTATTTCAGAAACAAGTAAACCATAAACAATACAATTAACTGTTTACTTGCACTCATTGCAATGTTTACTGGTTGAATTTTAACCTCGCACATCCAATCTGATCATCACACAATGGAAACATGTTGTCAGTGGTGCAATAAATCTGGCAATGCTTCCTCATGCAGTTTTCAAGTAAAGACTATTTATTAATTTAATGAAGTCAAGGATGAAAACTAATATTGTCATATTTTGACAAGTTGACTCAAACATTTACTATTGCAAATGAAAACTTGGCGGAATACCAATTAACTATACTGATGACAAACATTTGTCATAAGAAAATATCACCTTGAAATTGCAACAAAAACTACCGGTAATTCAAAATGATTTAAATGAGCAAAATTGAATTAATTCCTACTCTTTCTTGGCGTATGTATACTCCAGATACAGTTCTGAGCTGATCGAGCGTAATTTTACTAATTTTACAGAAATGTTCGTCCAGATTTATAGACATGATAAAATGTTATATGACAAACTCCCCAACTTTCTATATTAAAAACATACAAAATTCTGACTAATGCATGCTTTGCTTTTTGAAACTCCCAAGATAAATAGCTAGAATTATGTATATTTTTTCAAAGAAACATGACTTGTTTATTCATTTGCACGTTTCTACTTTCAGAACCAGGACAACCTGACTACCAAACTAATCTCAGCTTCTACTGTAAGCCTATACTGAAAGATTCTAAAATGTCTTCAACATTAAAATCTTAGTACCAGTAATTATAAAGATGTGGAATGTGAAATTAAGTTTGCAAGGCAGCTGCTAAAGCTAATTTGAAGTATTGTAATTTTAGCAAATTCTTACTTTGAGCTGGTCATGTAATCGCATAACTCATTCCAAGGTACAAGACAAGTCAATTTATGATTAAATATCTGTAGAAAGTGTGCTAGTATTTTCATTCAATTCATTTCAACAGGAGATGCAATCATTCCACAGCAATACATGACAATAATACAATCATGCTTTTGTTCCATGAACTGGACATAACTGTTCGACTTGCAATAGCCATTCCACAGTAAGCGCTAGATGTGCATAACTAATCATTAATCAATCATCACACTAGATTTCATTTCCATTATCAAGACAATGTATACAATATGTAGAGATGAGTGAGGACGGCGCTAAATGACCTCGCTGTCGATGCGCCTTAAAATCCTAATATTAATTCATTCCAGTAAGGACGAGGTGATTACTATTTATGATTTCTGATTACAAGCACTATTGTGAGCTTTACACAGATCCATTTCAAAACCAAAATATATTTATACTCTTCACGAAGTGTATTGTATATTGACGAGAACCGGCATCCCCTTGATAATGATTGGTGGAAATAACTAGCTAATGGCAATCTTATGTATACTATTTCTGAACATTTGAGTTGTAACTTTCAGCACAAGTCCCACAAGTGTTGGGTGATATAGATATTGGATAAGAGAGACAGGCTCATTGAATCAAGTTCACATCTGAACGTACGATAAGAGTAATTTTGAATGAAATTTTACCCATCATCAGATATGTGCAGATATTCTTAATGTTCTTAAGTCGAATAGGATGTTACTACTGTTCGAGTATAAATCGAATATACCAACTATTTGGTTTCTTGCAGACTCAAATATTGTATATGGTACCATAAATTCTATCATTTATTGATTTTTAGACTGAATCATTTACGAATTATCATTGCAAAAATTAGAGATAATAAATCGTAATTAATTATAACTTATAAGACGAAAAAAAAATTGGAACAATTATATATGAGACCATTTTTACTTGACACTGATTGACTAAAGATTCATCTCAACAACCTAGAATTGAATTTTGACTTCTTGCTGTCATTCAATCAATGATTCAGTAAGACTACTCGATATTCAGAATTTTCTGTGCACTAAATCAATATTCTTATTCGAGCAACGAAACGACTATTCGCTCGCCAGTTACGATTATATTACTAGGCCTACACCGATCTCCTATAATTTGTGATTTTCATGTTTTTATATTAAATTTGTTTTGAATGGGTATTGATGAGCTTACCTGTAATCTGTAGTTGGGATCTTGTGTCGCTGCATGCGCCGCCAAGAAGGGGTCATAATAGACACTACTGCGAAAAGAGAAACGCGTGTCACGGAAATGTCGGGTGAATAATCATGCATCAAATCAGTAATTTCAAGTTAGTGATAAAAGGTACGAGTTTTAGTGTGGTCAAGTTTCATTTTTTTTTTAGTTCTAGTACGGAAATTATTAGTGAACACTTAACATTGTTAACATACTGTAAATAAGGAACTTGCTAATACTACACAAAAACAAATATATATATTTTTTGGGAAACCTTACCGCATGACACCAGATGACATCAAGTCTGCACATTCCAGTATTTATCCCCCCCACACCTGACATGATTGTGGGGTTTCAATGATTTTGTGAGTTATGCCTTCAGCAGTTTTCTGCTCACACTACGGTCACCCTTGCTGGATTAGTCACTGATGAGGATGCAGATCAAGATCAATATGCATCTAATGATCACATCATTTCGTGCTTACATTGCCCTCATAAGTGTAGTAGTATTTATATACCCATCCCATACCTACAGGCCTACCTATGAATTCACTATAAAGGAAAAATTGATGTAGAATTACCCAATATTATAAGGAGGCCAATCTTGAAGTCAAGATATTAAATTACGCTGGTACTAAGGCATGTATCGAGCAATTTGAATTTAGAAAAAAAAATTTATCCAAGGCTGATTTGGTTGGCATGGAATTATCGAACTCACGGTGTGTATCCATGCAGTGCGGTAGCGGCTGCTGCCGACAACGGAGTCGGGTGCCTCGCAAAGGCAGCTGCGGCCGCCGCGGCAGCTGGGTAAGCTGCGGCACGTGCTCGGCCACGCTGGATCGCTACGCCCCGTAAAGCTGCTGCAGCTATTGGACAAGACGACACACCATGCGATAACACGAGAAGAGCCACGGCCTCGTGTCCAGTTAGCCAGCCATCGCCAAGCACACACAATCGGGAGGGAGTTGGATGCTGCCGAGCGTCAGTACTCATCTATTCCACAAACTGTTCACGAGTTTCATGGTACCATAAACACCTATTGCACATGTCTTTCATACATCTGTCTTTGTTTAATGACTCACAATGGAAACAAGCTGTATTACATTGGCTATGGGACTCGGTTTTTGTACACACGAGTATTTTTCAATATTTTCTCAAAAATTCACATTTGCCATTCTTTCTTCATTAATCATAACAATTCCTAGATCACAAAAAATTCAAATTCCTCAAGTCAGCTATGACGACTGAAGGTTGTGGAGGTGAATTGAGAAATGGTATACCACTGTGGCTTTTGCCAATGTGCGTATGTAATATGTATTGCCATAAATATGTGCGTTCTTAAAAGTTATGTTCACCATGAATCTGATTCAGAGTTCATAAAATAACATGAAAATTACAGTATTACTCTTACCAGCTCTCAAAATAGATGAGTATATTAGCTGATGTTCAACTTGTTTGGCAGCATCAAATGAGATAGGTTAGGTTAGTAGGAATGAACACAGGGCAGCAGGCAAATAGAAGGAGGGATATACCTCCTACGAGCTGTGCGTGGTGCCAATACCATGGGTGAGGCTGTGGAGGTGGTGGGGGTGGCGAGCGGAGACGCAGACGCCCCCAGCCAAGACCACGGTACTGTAGTTGGCAATCGGTATCCTGACCAACCGACACAAGGCACATTGATCATTGAATAAGTACTCAAATACGTAGTACAGTGAAACCTCAAGGCATCGTTCCCAGACACATCGTTTTCCTGCTTCCATTTTGTCTCATTTAATCAATGGTAAGTTATTCTGTATGGATCATTTTCGTTCATCGATGGTTTTTTTATCCTTGTCCCTTGAAAAACAATCGAGGTTTCACTGTACTCCATTACCTTACATATTACATATTTTGTTTGGTTTTGTATGATAACACGTATTTAACATCTCTTTCTTGTTCTATACATGGGCTTGAAACATTGGAAGTGCTACAAATTTTTAGGCTCAAAATTTTCTTTCTGCGAGGCTGTTTGTGGGGGCATAGCTTCAGACTGCCTTGGTACTCTTTTTAATGAATACACCTCTGACTATGCTATATATATAACATCAACTTGGTTGTGCGTAATATAATTACGGTACTAGACTAGTAGCATTTGTAGTTCAGCTGAGTAGAATACGTAGAAACCTACCCTCAGGCCACTGCACGCAAACTGAAACAAGAAGATAGTCATGCATTAGACACACACCACTAACTAAAATCATGTAACACTGTAAGAGATGTGCAAGTACAGTAGAAACTTTGCATCATTTAATAATACATCTTAATGTCAATATTTCAAGTATTTTAATTTCCTTACACTCTTTAATTTCCAACTTGGCCAATGATATTTTATAAAAAGAAATATCTGACATTTTGTCTCGGGTAGGGCAATTACACAGCTGTTGAATATCCATCAATATCAATACATTCAAATCCTGTTATCTTGTTTTTAAAGCATAACGTAGCAGTTTGAGATGATAAGTCTAGATCAAAACAATACACATCTTGTATTATACAGTTAGATAAATATAGATATTATATTTAATTTGATAGCAATGGATATTCACTGACGGGAATCATGTTAAATATGTCAATATAAGTCACATCACTATTCCCATTCAAAAATGCAATATTCTTGGAAATACTGATAATAACTAATAATTATCAATTGATAGGTAGGATTTTTCCCACCAAATGCAGATGAAATACATGTAAAATACAGTAACAGACCCAGTACCATTCACCAAGAGTTGTTCGCAACGTTTGTTTCATATCTATACATCATTACATCATGTACGGAAAGAGTTGACTACGGGTAATTGCTATTTTGTTCTGATCATACTACTGCCCTTCCTCACAACTTTTCAAGAGTTACTCTGGGATATGCCTCAATATTTTGAACATATGCAATCACAACCAATCAAAGGACTTATCCATGAACTGACTCTGTGCAAGTGGCACATAATGATGGATAATGAAAAATACAGTTCTTAATTGAAAATATTGCTACAAAATCACACTGGATTTCAACTTGCACGAATCATCATGCTAGTTGTTCACGTTTATTCAGCAGAATACATCTCAAAATACTATTGACCGAAGTTGTACAAACAAACGTATGAGTCTTGCACGTCTTTTAATTACAGTAAATTTATCTTTATTCAAGCACTTTAGGTGAATATCAGTGGTTTTCATTGACCAAAGGATTTTACTTTGGATTGTGATCTAGTCACGTGTCAACATAAGCTAGTCAGTTGAAGCACAAGAACACACAATCCGTCACGGCTTTCAAACATTGCATGAAAAGAGTCAGTAAATGGATTTGAGCCCATCGAAGAGATCAAGCTGTCAAATTGGCAACACAAACAGGTAAGGCAAAGCAGCAAGCAGGATCTACGTCGTAACAATCACTCGACATATAGTACGGAAGTGCACATTAACAAATCAACGAGCCAAGATGTAATTACACCTTTCACCGAAGCTTTTAAACCTGACTTGAGATATTATTTGTTCAATATGCAAGTTAAACATATGCTTATCTGGGTCCATTAAATAAGAGCTAATGCAGGGCAACAAATGACGAACACGAGTAAGCCCTAGAAGTTGATGCAAGGCAACAGCAAAGCAGAGCACATTACAACAACCAGAACCAACAGCAAGATAGAGAATCGAGAACTCTCACCAAGTGACGGTACTGATCCATTTCTAGGCAGATAAACTAAATGTGTAAAGAAAGTAATAAAAGCGATCAGGATTACTAAACTCCTAGCCATTTTACACATTAGTATGGATGGAAAATGAAATGACTTGTCATCTTAGAGCTTACCAATCAATTAATTAATAAATGTTGACAAATATTTGGCTGAACATTCTTCAATATAACAAGTAGACCCAAGATAATTGGTCAAATGTCTAAACAAAGGTTCTTTCCAACGCGGTTAGTAGGCGACATACTTCCTGCAAGGCTAGCTATATCTGTGAAGCTTAGCAATAAAACATGCATCCGTCTAGCTACAGCGTAAGTTCTGTGCCTACCGAGAACTATTCATGCACAACTTGCATAGCCTACTCGAAATACGTATATATTTATTCTGAAAACGTTCCAATTGATCATTTTTACTTTTAAAGTTTCAACAGACATTTTTCTCAATTATGAATTATAATACACAGCAAATTTGTTAAGTTTACTCACCATTTGGAACTGTTGGAGGTTTTTTGGTTTGAACTCGAGCTGTTGCATTATTGACCTGTGGGTTTAAAAATGATTTAATTGAGTACATTATACTTTTAGAAGATTTACGTAAGCACTAAAAGGTAACATGTCAACTTTTGTGATTTCATCAGATATGAATGACTTGAGCAAATGGTACACAACTGAGTTGTTCAACTACATGTAAAAATATCTTGAAGAAGGCCATTAATAAATACACAGTGATTAAAAATCACGAAATAATCGTGATAAATAACATGGCAAATTTGAAATTGATTTTTGAACTTGATTAAATTTCATTTTACATAAGAATTTAAAAGGACAGTGGATTGTATTTCATATTAATTGTATTATAAAGCTAGGTGGTAACCTTAATCTATATAATAGTCTTAAACTAAAAATAAGATTTAAACTAGTCTAACAAGAAAGGTCCCCTTGTCGGAACGGAGCCATGCAGTTGGAGGAAAGTCATCACCGAGTGCGCACGTGAAGACAAAACGTTAGCTGCCGACAACAGACAAGTAACCAATAATTGATAAGTCAAAGTCAAGCCCAAAATTCGTGGCAAATTCATCTAAATTTTGCTCTTGTTGGTGTACACATCTCGTTGTCAGCAACAAAAGGAAACATTTCACCCAAACAGGTGAAATGTTACAATGCTAGAATGCAAACCAGATCAATCATTTAGTCGGATCAGAGTAATCGGTGACAACGCAAAGAACCAATGCACATCATCTGTTTAAAGTTAATTGAAGTTGGAAACTTGGAGGAATTTCATTTCATTCATTTTAAAATATTAGGTAAAAACAATTGGTTCTCAGTTTGCCTTTCTAGTAATTACTGAAATGTATGTATTGCATTAATTGAGGAACTGTCTTTTTGTGTACTGAAGAATGTAATTTAGTATTGTATATGTATATTGTCTGTAAATGCAAAGTTCAAGCCAGCAAAATCTGCAATCTACAAGAACGTGGTTACGATGTGCAAATGAGATTGAGAGAGCACCTTTTACCGCTACCTAACTTTCCCACGTGAGCTGACCAAACGCATCACGGGCTGTTTTTATTGTTGCAGTAGCAGTAATCGGCACTCGATTCCTTTCAATTAAGCCATTCTTCCGTTCACACACTCACAAGCCAATTTGGTCGGCATCACAATAATTTCAAAGTTGCACTCAATAACATCATCAATCTAAGGACATTCAGTATAGTTACACAATAGTATATCTACAAAGCCAAGAGAATGTGTGTATGTGTGCATGTGTGTGTAATGCATGTATGTATGTGTTTGTGTTTAATGGCTAAGTCTGGACAGAGGGAGTGAAATAAGAAAGTACCTCGAGTACACTTTCGATAAAACGTTGGAAAAGAACCCTCTTTTAGTCTTGAAATTCTTTCTTCAAACAGAGAAATAAAGGAAGAACTTACAAATGAAGCCTAATTTTGATCTCATTCAAAGAAATTCGATGAAATGCCAAGCATCACAATTGATAGCGTCGATTGCTTTTGTCATCAGCTTTCAGAACGCTCCATCCTGTTCCATTTGATTGCATAGATTAAAGCAAAGAATCTAATAAGAGGTAGGATTTTATGACTGCAGGCTAGTGTTGTACTTGTTGTAATTATGTGTGGTGGATTAATACATTGGGGTTCGAATAGCCCAACACCCCGTGCGTTTGTTAAAGTGTGTTTCATTTGTGTGTGTGTGTTTGGATGTTATATCGGTCTTATGAAGTGGGTAAACATAACATTATTCATTATTTCAATGGCTAATACCTTGCAGCAAATTACCAAGTATCTTACCTCAGCGGATCCTCTGGGAGATAACCGTACTACAACTTTTTCATCGGCACTTGGCCGTCTAGAGAAGTAAGAGTAGAATACAATGTTGATATGCTGCGTTAAGAAGATGACTTATATCCTAGAAATTAGACGACTGAGCAAAGAGCAGTACGATTCAATCTACTGTCTGTGGTCAGCCTGCCAATTATATTTTATTATAATAATTATAGACTAGTACTTAGAACTAACTTAGATTACGACTCGACTAAATTCAGCAAAGGAATGTCAAAACGGGCATAGAAGAAAGTTGAATATCATAGATGTATACATAGTAAAAGCAATTATTACAAGCCCTAAAAGATTGCACGGGGTTATTACCAATGCTCGAGTAATGTTTTAGAGAGAAATTTGTAAGAGTTGTACGTTTTTCAAATAGAATGCAAAGCGCGAGCGGGAACTGATTCACTACTAGAGGGTTTCATAAGAGGGATAATCAATGACTAGCAAGCTACCAACACTGACCACAGAGGGTAAATGCAGTAACAACGAGCGCTCAGGCCCCAATCGCGCTCGCTTGCACCCCACCTTGGCTTGCACCCAGTCAGTCACCAGTTTATCATTTTACAAGTATAAAATGTAGCAACACACCATTCTTACCACTAATATTGTTATTCATTATTAATTAATATTAATATTTAATACGAGGCGTTTTGACATTGCTTTACCGAGATGAAGAACGGTGAGATGGACGAAAAAGGAGACTGAGGGGGGGGATGTTACCAATATAACAAAAGACACGAAGAAATATCCTCGTTGAAAGTCCAGCACAGAATATTTATACACGAAAAGATCGAAACATTACGATGCAACTCATAGCATTCACTAAGAAGTTTAATAGGAACACGTAAATAAGTGAGCGCTTGTACTAGCTAGGACATCAGCATAGATTTCTTTGTTGTCAAATAGTGATGGCAGGAGGAATAGGGAATTGTCTCAGTCTTGTTTTTAGTACTCTACGGATCCACTTGAGGGCAAGGGCAAGACAAAGCATATTGACAGCCTGGTGACATTCTCACTAGCAAATCCAATGGTTGCACTTCAACAGAACAAGCAGGTTGAATGAGTGAAAACACCAAGAAGCCAATCCAACATCATTGACCTCGCCCCAAGAGTTTGTACCTAGAGAGAAATCCCGTAAAACAAGACTCGACTAGTAACTAGAATCGGGTGAGGTACGAGGGTGTCGGAAAAGGTTGTTATACAGTTATAATGAGTGCTACCACAGAGAAATCTGTTGTAAATCATAGAGCTGATCATGCACACCTCTATCTTTCTTCCCTCAACCACGGTGCCGTGTAGTCTCTCGCGTGCCCGGTCCGCATCAGCACTATTTGCGAATGTTACAAAACCGAATCCCTGCATGCAGACAGACAAAACATGCATTAAAAAACTGGCTGGCGTCGCTCAAAAACAACGTGCAACAAAAATTAACATGTATGCAGATAATTTCTATACAGTAGAATAGAAATATTTGTCATTGTACAGTGATAATAATTGATAAAAACCTCTCACAATTGAACAATGACAGGAAAATGTGAGAGGTGCTCTCCCTGAGACTAAGTTAGTAAGTGTGTTAAAGTCTCTGGTTTCCCTCCATGTAAACTAGTCAAGTCAGTCTATATATAAATATATATATATATACTCTTTACGTATGTTGCATTATAATGATTCAGACCTTAGAGTCAGTAACAAGACTAAGTCGTAGCAAGGATGATGCTGTTCTATTTAGTTACGTTTCACTACTAGTACTGAGCAATGACAGTGACTTACAAATTATTACAAATATTATGTTTCGTCTGTCTAAAGCTAAAGCTGTGATAAAAGCCACAAGACTCTGGGATGCTGAAAAAACTCACTTCTATGTACAATTAACATTACTGTGCCAAAAGTAGACGTACAAACAGTTTGTAAATTACCAAGAAAATCCGTATCAAATGAATAAATAGTAACAATATTACGAGCGAGCGACAATAAATAATGCTCTGAACTTGTCTGACTAGCTGCAAACAAGTGTGTAATCATCTGTAATCATGCCAATCTACAGCTCGCGCACAGTCCAACACATATTAGTGGCGATCACTTTTTTTTAATGTTTGTAAGTGACAGTGTAAATTCCCAACAAAATAAACATCGAACTGCAATTAAATACACGTCTCACTAAATAGCAGGTGGCTGTACCTTGACAATTAAGTGTGGAAAACTACTAGAGAATCACTGCACTGGTTTGGGTTACAATCAAATATTACACAAGAGATTCCCATGGTGCTAACAGTCAAGAATAATGAATATCAATGGTACGTCACAAGGAAAGCGCCAACACGAAGCAACAATCAGAGTCAGAAAAAAGTCAGAATCAATCAAATCTCAAGTCAAATGGAATGAATGAATGAGTGGATGGAGTTGCTTTTCTTCATACAAGAAAAATAAGAGTAATATTCAGAGTGGCTGCCCAACTATAGACACCTGCGAGACAAACTTGTTTGGCAGCAATACTACTACTGCCATTGTTACGAGTATTTCAAAACAATTTTGTCAAGCAGTCAACAGGTAGAAGAATTTTTAAATTCTAATTACTAAAGAATAACCACAAGAGAAAAACAATTGAAAAACAGTTACTGCTCAAATTACAATACAATAAAAGTATATAATATGAACACAAGGTGCTAGTTGGACAGCCATGCAATAAGAACACAATTTAAATCAATCGATAGTGACAACTTGTGCCATTGCAAGAGCTCATTCATTTTGTGATGGTGTTTTTCTGTAAACTAACTGCATAAAACAACAGATAAGTAGCTTGCCAAATTCCTGTTAGATATCGGCTCTCACCGTATTCATGATATTGACACCATTGCAAATAGCAGAAGCTTTGCAACAGACACGGTCTAAAATGGAATCACTAAATGTCTTGAATTATGAATTTTTACAATATTTAAGATAAATGGGTCACACTTTTTCTAATCATTTAAGCTCTCCTGATACACAAATGTGCTCGTTACTGTAATTCACTAATCAATGCACATAATGACAAAATACAATTGTTGTCGATCATGATGCTACACAATCACAAATATTTTCCAATACAAGTCTGCATTTTATCATAGGGAAAAATCAAATAACGTTACTTAAAATAAGTTGGGGTATTTCAAGCATGTGATATTTTATAACTAGTACCACACAGTAAGGAAATAAACTAATCACGTTTAGATACATGAGCAACACCTAGCACAATTAAAACCTGAATTACTGACAGCGCTGTTTATAATTAATAGATGGGTATTAAAATAAAATATTACTGAATTCCATATACGAAAATATGGTGGCTTAAAATTGCATCTGGATATTGGTGAAAATTGAATGAGCTTATCTGACAAATACTTCATTAACAGATACTAACATATTTACATACACATATATTTTAAATATATATACATAAAATAAATTAAGCCTATTGAAATACTATGAAATGAATCTTACCTTTGATCCTCGTTCATTAAAAATGATTTCTACGTCAAGTATTGGCCCAAACTGTAAAAACAAACAGTTGAATATGTTGGTTTTGTTGTATATAAGAGTTTCAGTACCAGCAATGCCCTTCTTCAAGTTTATGTGATTCTATCAAGTTATTTAAAAACACTTATGACCAACCAAACATTGAGTTAACAAGCATTCTGTACAGACTCTTTAGTCCTAATCAGCAGGACACTGAAAGAAAAGGAGTCAAGCAAGAGAGGATTTTTACTGTTCAAAATCTATTTCTTCTATTTTTATCAACATTGAAATCCTCACTTAGCGCCTACATTTATCATGTCCTCATTAACGTCAAAGATGGATTATTAAAAATTAATTTCATTGAGTGAACATGTCAAATATAACTGTACCAAATTTAGCTTACATCACAATTTTTTTATCTGCTACATTATTTTTAACCATTCATTATATCATTTCATAGTAATTAATCCGAATCGTGTTTGTTAAATCTACATATTGTTTTTGTTTCTGAATGGAGTAACACATTAAATTAAACTATACATATAGGACCTACTACTACATATTTTGAATTATGAAAAAGGTGCAAATGAAGTGCCAGTGATGTAAAAAAAAATATGGGAACTACTTACGCCAAACATTGCTCGTAAGTCTGGATCTCGGAAACGGAACGGTATATTTGAAACGTGTAGTCTCTTGGGTTGGTTCTTTCCGGCGTCACCAGGTAACGCCACCGCTGTGGATGCGACAGCGGGAGGGCCGCCCACAGGGGCTTGGCCCGCGACCGCCTCGGTTTCGGGCTCAGTTTGCTGGAGCAAAACACACAAACAAACTCCAGTTCAAGCTCCACATCTCAATAGATGGAAGAGAATACATCATTAGGGCCTGGAGGGGTATGATTTATTGCTAGGAATTGAAGAGATGAGGGTGAGATGGGCAGATCAATAATTTCACATTCCCTGGTTTGAACATGGGTGGGCTAACGGTACAAACAAACATGTCTATGAATATTGCTGTATTGTATCCTATTTTACTTTGTGAAAAAGCAAAAAAACGTTATTTATTCAATATGATTGGATACAAACTTGAAAAACCTCATTTTATATGGTACTTGGTACAAGTGAGGAAGCTTACTAACCAATATTATTTCAAAATTTCATGGAAAATATCAAACATGACATCACCACACCAAGTGTCATTTCATACTTTTTAGTATGATTTTACATTTTAAAATGAGGTTTACACTCACACTGTCTAGTACTCTAGTAGATAGCCAGCACTCTATTATCCCCCCCTCCCATACCCCACACCCACAGATCATTATAAGAGAGGTCATCATTAATAATACCAACAAAAAGCAAGCTTGCTACTCATTGAACTAAATCCCAATTCATGTATTTATAAACTTATCATTCATCACATTTAGTATCTGACACAGCCACACCAATATTTTTCTCTTTGCTCCACCCCCCCCCCCCCTCCTCCTTCCATTAACACAATATACACTGTAATGTCCAAGCATGAGAAAAAAATGTGCACCAAGTTTGCTAACAAGCAGCATGCATTAATAATGAAAAGTTTGTATTTCCTTAGAGATACAAGGAGTATTCAATAACAAATTCTGCCTAGATTAGATTCAGTCTGCTTCACACCTTCAGAAGACTGGAATAAAGTGTCAACTTGGTAGCTACTGATATATTTGTATTTTGCATAAAATAAATTCTTTACTGTCACAAGAATCTCTGTCATATGCAGTTACCCCAAGACTCAGAGAGAACATTATTAACATTTGTAGAAGGAAGATTGAGGGGGGAGGGGGGGGGGGGGTATAAACTTATGAACTGAAAACATCCATGTGTGACAATCAATTGAAGATATATAATACACAGTATGTTCTTGCTGCAAAATTTACCAAGTACTATGATGTAGCTTACAGAACTTATATGGTATGTTTAAACAGTGCGTATAAGAGGGAATAAACTTGAAAATAACTCGAAAACATTCTTTGCTAACGGTCTTTCTTAGCATATGGAATATACAATTATACTCACAATACTGACAGTTTGTTGTTCAATGCCATTTTGTGTGACAGTAGGAGGTGAGAATGGTGGTACTGCTACTGGTAGACTGGTCGTATCTGATTTGACATCCACTTTAGGGGGCCCAGCCTCCCCGTTCTGTGGGTACTGCGACGTGTAAGGGGTAGCCATTCCCGTCTGAACCATGTGCTGAAACAAAGCAAAAAACAAAACAATTAATACTTGATACATGACACAGTCCATCGACATTTCAATTAGTTTACTGGAATGAGCTCCTCCTAGTTTCCACCACCACCAGACACAAGGATGGGTCATCACACTAACGGAGGGGTTCTATTCCCGATATGGTATACCATCCTGACAACACAGGTTTTCGTGTTTTTCAGTGAATACCGGCATGGTTCCGTAATTTCAGGCCACGACCTAATAAAATTACCTTTCATCTCATCTTCCCACCATCTCGTTCATTCAACGACGCCAACAGAAATAAACAGAAATATGTACACCATGGATAGTGGCTTTACACACTAGGAGACTAGTACATCCTCAATATAGTGAGAAAAGCTAAAATCGTTCTAAGATGCGTTTTATCATGCAGCATAAGAAAAATATAATATTGAAAAACATGCTCAACTGAGAGTATCCAAACTTATCATTGACCTCCAACCTGGTACTCTGAGACCAGATTCTGAAAATCTATAACATTACTTTTTCCAATAGAAAACAGCGTGACCGTATCATCTAGTGCTTTTAGCGCCAGCTATGGCGGTGGGTTTAGAACTTTTGATTGAAGAGGTCATTGATCAAAGATGCAATAAATATCAAGTGTGCAATGCGCTCATCTTTTACGAAAATAGACTGTTACTCAAGATAAGATTGGTTAATATGTTGGTCCTAAGGGTCGGTCTCGACGAAAATCCATTTTGTACTTTGATAATAACTGCGCTTTTAGTCTGAGCTAGGGCAATGGCCATGGGGGATGCCTGCACTGTCGCGCGGCTAGTCCTAACTTATTGATTATCGCGGGAAATCACAGAGAATCCTACACCACCCCCTCTGATATTGCTACACCCCGGAGACGGTGATAGGCCACACAGATCAATTATTATTACAACCCAGTATTGTAAGCGCAATAACGGTATAGTTGTTGAAAGAATATCCTATAAGAACGCGAGGCGAGTCAATGATAGTGAGTGTATGTGTGAGTGGTAGCAAAAGAGTACACAGATCGAAGGTAATTACTAATTAGTGATGTAATGGAATGTTCCCTGGGGAAACAATTCACGTCAGATCGCCAACACATGTAACCCATGAAACTGATTAACAAAAAACATTTAAAAGCAACTACTAGTCTTCTAACTCGCGGATTTGTTTTTTTCCCGAGTATCAAGTGGATTTATTTTTTATCAGCGAAGCTGATTGCTATTTTGTTTTTATTGTATAAAATAAATGTGTTCGCTGCGGTGCAGCGAATTTGCGACGGCAAAAACCCGGCTATATCGAAAACAATACGCGGAAATGTTCAGGACGAGCGGACATCGTCACATTCATATTATAAGGATTGATACCTATGACCGTAATGTATTTCCCGACAGATGGATATGGCAGTCTGTTTTCATCAAATTCTATAGCAATAACAACATTAACGACATAGTGCATGTACTAAGCAGGAATAACTAACTAGCCAACACATTTTGTCTGTTTTTAGCGAGGGGTTAACAACTCGAGAAATCTGGTGTACACAATTGTCATGAAATCTTTCTGAATTTTCTTGAGATCTTCTTGAATTCCCTTGAAATCTTTATGAAATCCTGTGAAATCTCCCTGAGATTCCTTGAAATCTGATAACAAAAGGTCATAACTTTGATCCGGTTCAAAGTTACGACAATTTCCAGAGATGATACCATATTTGATCTATTAATTTTGATTTTTTAATTTTAATAGATTGATATTGATAATGGATTCAATCAAAAATTAAAGTATCAAAAATAATAGATAAAATATGGTACCGGTATTATCTCTAGAAATTGTCGTTACTTTGAGCCGGATCAAAGTTATGACCTTTTGTGAATTCGGCCCCACACCAAACGTACTATAGTTGTTTACGCCTCGGTTTTTAGTAGTCAAGAAGAAAGGGGTATCTATAACTTGACCTGGTACTCATCACTGAGCTATAGAGTAGATTAAATAACCTCAACGTTAAAACCATAATCTGTGGTGTGTGTTGTAAGGTTTACAGCTAACTTGGCGGTCTTCTTGGTGCTGGTAACTTGACACCAACTGTTGCGCTTCTAATTGCTGGTTTACTCGCTTTAGATTGATATTATAGCGCGAAAAGTGCATACAAGTGCAGAAGTCGACACGACGATGTGGGGGTCGAAACTTGCGCGGAGCGATCAAACTATACGGGAGAATCGGTTGGTTCGAATTAGAATAATCGCAAATCTAAACATATATCTCTCGACCTACAAAACGTTGCACACGGCTTTGAATTGAAACTGTAAAAACTGAAAAGTTGAATTTTCCAACGTCATGTTGATATTCCTTCATGAAAGTGTGGGTGAATTTTTAGATACACTTTTAAAATTATTTCACCACGAGTTTCTAGCATTCATTGAGATAACTAAAAAAATAGATAATTTCAACTAGACTATATGTGGCAAGGGTGAAATGACTGAGTACAGCAGTTTGGAAAAAAAAAAAATTATATATATATATATATATATATATATATATATATATATATATATATATATATATATATATATATATATATATATATATCAACTATTTCAAAGTTTGAACTCAAAACTTGAAACTGAACTCAAGTTTCAACAGTCTCTCTTTGAAATTTAGCCTCCTTTCACATTCATCTAATAAAACAAATCATGCCAGTTTGGTAATGATTTCTGTTGCTCAAGAAAATTATAGGTTGAGGAACGAAAATAAGATCATTCTGAACACTATTTGACCAACAAATTTAGCATTTCAATTTACTATAAAATGTTCAATTATAGGGCTGGAACAATAAGAAATAGCGTGGGTAAAATTGGAATAAAAGTTGGGAAAATGACCAAACATGATCATATCTCGACGATATTTTTCCATAATTATAATTTGTAATAATTATGAAACTTGACGTTGTTTTTTTCATTTGAAAGTATAGTATCTGTGATTTTTGTAAATTTCAAGAAAAATAGTTGGACAAAATGTATGGTAAGTCCAACTGAAAAGTACTCATCTTTTTAACAATCGCAATTATTTTTAAACGTCATGTGGACGAATATTTAATTACTGGTTTCCTATAAAATGTAAACGCGGTGAAGATAGCCAGATATCGAAGTAAATATTTGCAAAGTTCGTGAATGTTCTCGTGCTATTTAACGTAGAGCAAGTCAGTCATGGTTTAGCTATTAGATTGCATCAATCTACAAGCTGTGGTGAGGTGAACCGAGACCACATGGAGAAGCTATTGCCCTGCAATATATATAAGTAACAAGTGGACAAGGAACTGGGTAATGTTCATTACAGCTGATCCGATAAGTTCGACTTGACCGAGCACGCTGGTTGGAACAAGTGATAAGACACGAAGTACCAAGTCGTCACTCGTAGCATCCAGAGACAATGACAATAACATGATGCAGTCAGTGAATTTGCCCGACGGAGAAATCCGCACAAATGCCAGGTATATAAATGAATCATATTACGTATTTTCATTTTATTTATATTTGGTTTAACGACGCACTGTACTGATGACTACGATCTATTGGCGTCGGTGAATGATATATGAGATGATGGGATGAAACGTTATTTTATAGGATGTGTTTTTGGATAGTGGGAAGGATTCGGTCGTGACTTGTTGTAAAGGAACCATTCCAGTACCGATATTGTCCTGAACGAAGGGCAACCGTGAAAAACCCCATTCAGGATGGTCGACGCTGGCGAGAATCGAACCCCGGTCTCCTGAATGACGATTCAGTGCGCGGCCACTCATCTCAGTCATATTATTGGCCAGTTGGGACGTAGATGTTGTTCGAAACCTAGATTAACCTAAACCAACCCAATCGAACTATAACCTTATGTAATTTAACCCAATTTAATCCAGCCCGAAACTACCGTTATCCGTTATCCATTATAGTTGTCTACAACAGGGCTGTTTGTCAACAGTCACTTCGTATGGTACTATAATACGATTATGGGATGCTACGTCGGATTCAGCATTAAATGCTATCAACTTGGCCTCACACCGCACAAGAAACTCGAGAGCAAACTTTACGAACCGTAACTCTGGAGCTTATATTTGCTCTTTGTTCAGTGAAATGTTCGTAATACTCTCATATTGCAATTCTGTCGAAAAGATCTCTCTCGTGTTCCAATATCGCATTATCCCAGGGGAGAGGACGTGCCTGGATGAGAGTGCAATCAGCCAACCTCGATCCTGTATTCCTGTTGGTCGGTTTACCATTTCCGAGCGTGTACCAGTCGTTTCCAGAATAATTGCACTTGCTAATTACTCTACAAACTAGAATCACATAATGGACCATAGACCAAACAGATTGGAGATGGTAATAATATACCACTCGTGCAAGACACTAAATCCGTCCAATATCATCCGGATGAACAATATTACGCAGTAAGTTGACATGGTTTGAACAGAAACCGTAACATGGGAGTTTAAATTAAATGATTTCGTTACGAAAAATGTTACGAAATGGAGTGAGAACTGTTAACGGCCACGCTAACATAACTGAAGTTGTTACAGTATGGCGTCATACCACCGAAATTCAAGACCTTTGCAATTCGCATTGGTACAGAGGCAAACACATGCAAGAACCAACTTACACGTTTCATTTTTGGCACATAAACTGACATGAATTATGAGTTATACATTCATGAATACATGGCTGTCAGTAAATGGATCGAAACTCAAAATGAGTGATCTAGATCCCACCAGCCTCTAGGTTATTTGAGGGTACGAATGATGTTCCATGTCTTATACGGGACTCCAACCCAAGTTCGAGGCGCCTTTCAATATCCAAAGCACCGCCTTGGCTTACTGAGCAGGACGAACGACCGTAAAGCACGATGCTTTCGGCACGATATACTCCTATTTCATCATAATATAAAGAAGGTGACCCAACTCGGGTCTTGAGAGTGAAATATTTCCGTGGTCAGAGTCTGAGTCCAGCGTCCCGATTGCCTGTAGCGCAACTATCGCTTTTATATCGAACTATTCAAAACAACAATGCTATACACGGCCCAATAGATTACGAGAGAATTATAGATTTTGTTAGTTCAACAATGCCACCGGGTACCGTAGCCACTCTTATTTACATCTAGTTCACAAGGGAATCCGCTAAATCGCGACAGGCAATCGGGATCTTTAGCTCTGAACTGACCGCAAGAAACCGCAAATACCTTCCATGGTATCAGTATGGGAGTTGGGTCACCTTCTTTATATTATGATGAAATAGGTTGGTGTCACTACATCGTGCGTTCGGCACGGTAGTTACGCGATTGACGTAAACCAGTCAAAAATTTGACGGAAAGATTTTGATTATAGTTCACGTGACTTACCGCGACGGAAAAAACCGCGCAACCATGTTACTGTTAAGCAGGCTTGAATGATAATACACGGTTGTAGTCTTGTCAAGCACCAAGTAAAGAAGAAAACCGTTTGAAATGGCTAGTGTCACTCACTCCCGAGTCTTGAGTTATAGATGAGTGTGCAGCGAAGGGTGGTGTGAAATAGATTGAACACGAATAACTTTTTTTGGTGAGCGAGCGATGTTGAGTAGGGGAAGGGATGAGAAATAGAAATCGAATAGATTTCTATTCCCTCTCGTCGAAGGCTGGTATCATCAGTATAAGTAAGGGGATAAGAGGAGCTTGGAACAAAAATCTCTTTTTGGCTACATATAACAACGTGCTAGCTCAGAATTTAAATATAGACATACCTTTGTGAACCGATCGATAGGACATAAATACTCGTCGACAAGACGCGGCTAATTAGAATCAATGCATGTTGGCTTGCCGTACATTCAAACCATGACTACATAAGACATCGATAAGAACTCATTATCATGTAAACTTGAATGCCAAACTTTGTGCTATTACCCTACTATTTGACCTGCTACTTTAAACCAATAGTCACGTGGTTTCATTAAAAAAAGTTCAAACGAAATCTCATTCGGTCGGCGTACAAGTCTTATCTCTAGTTCATTAGAATTTATCTCTCTACATAGTACTTCTCAAATATACTAGGAACTATCACTCCATTTTACATATGTTGAAGATTATTTAATAATGAACTAATTGTATGAATTGCGATTCATTTTAGTATATACATTCTAGATTCATTCTAGATTCTAGATTTCGTGGTTTCCCAGTCCTCGAAGCAAATGCTTGGATGAAGTACTAATTGGCCACGACCATTAATTAGTAGAGCGATAGGCCTGATTATAACATTATAGGCCTATCACTAATTTAATTTGTGCTTTTTGAATAATGATCAATCTACATCTGCTGTCAAGGGAAAGAAGTAATCATTGCCCAAGAGACTTAGTTCAAAGTGGAAGATATCAACATTCGTGTGTTTATACTGAAAGACTTTTATCTACTGCGAAAAATTATGGTCACAGACAGCGCAGTCCTGGTGTTGAAGACCATTAGTTTTAAATAATCAAAATGGGGTGGTAAGATCGCCCTTGTGGTGCCCCGTCCAAACGATCCTATCTTTCATCCATAGCCTTAATTGGGAAACAATGATTTTGTATCAAGTTTCGATGTTATTAAAAAAAAAAAAAAAGATTCTCACGGCAAACAGTACATCAAAACTACGGTCTACATTTATTCAACCACGGAGATCTTCCGGCAACGATAAAAATTATCTAGTTCCAAACAGATGGGCTTAAATGCATGAGAACAGCCGGTACAGACTGGTATGCTTTATATTTTATTTAACGCGAAGGACATTTTCAATAGCTCCGTTCTGGAATTCTGCCCAATTTATTCAAATATAAAGGCCAACTTGTAAATAATAACACGCAGGACAACAAAAGAACTGACATACTTCAAAAGCCTATAATAGAAGTGTCAGCTATACCTTTATAGGCCTACACCTTACAATATGTCTAGGATATACTAAACCACCCTCATCGTGGGGGCTTGAAACGATAATACTAGTAGCTTGGGTGAAAACGCGATCTAAAAATCAATGCTAATAACTCACCCCCGGGCTGCAAACGCACTCCCCGCATTTTAATTCTCCATTTCAGAGGCAAGCTAGACTGTTGATACCATCATCATCGTATGCCCACCCAAATACAATGAGTGCATGGAAAACTACCATTATATGAGCACAAGCTATTCAACATATCGTACCTCATCACGCACCGGCTCATTAACCAGGCATTAGCATAGGCAAAAAAAATACGTCGACGCTTGACAAGAAAAAAATCTGCATCTTAGCCAAAGGTCATGATTTATTACCCGGTGGTTAGATCATTAAAAATGTAGAGTGAGGCAGAATGTCAGTGCTTCACCGCGTTATGGATGATGCAACTGAATTTGATTCGATGTTCCATTTTCAGACAAAATGTTTTCAATTTTTTTAAAACAGAAGTCGAGTTTTGAAACCTTATAAATAGTGTAGTAAAAGCGTCAAATAAGTAGCTACTGTATTTGCCACCTTAAAACGTTGTTGCATGGATGACAATTGTATACGTCAATTACATTGAATACAATCAAATGAAAGGTTTGTTTTGAGGCGACCTTGCTTTATACAATTTCGTGTACGGCATTAGTTTTCACCATTTCCGGTATCAATGCCCAGTACTACCAACAACCTTCATATCCTTTCATTCAACAATCATATTAACATATCAATTTTACTTGTAACATATGAAAAAATTCCAACTTGCGGATAGCAGGCCCAATTGATGCAAGAATATACATCATTATTTTTATATCAAGTCAATTTAATATTGATCAAAGTATTTTTGAAATTTTCTCAAAAACTCTAGTTATTTTACTGGGTTAATCAAATTTACACCCCGATCGTTCAGATAAACGGTCGAATCGATTTTGCCTGAAAACTATATAAAATTCTATTTCGGTACCAAGCTTGTGGAAGTTGAAAAATCGATTTTTTTTTCGATTGACCTGTGAAGCACGCACAAAAACTAGAAATAACATACAAAAAACACCAACGTATACCACTTTCATCTAGTGCAATTGCCAATTGGATAGAATTTAGGTGAAGAAAATCTTGTTCTCAGATAATAAATATTAATTCATTTATTTATATTTTCATTTTGACTTGCAATAGTCCAAGTAAAATCGAGACGCGATCGAGTCTGGTTTCCATGGGAACCGGTGTACGTATACGTGTAAAGAGGTTCAAATGCATACAACTGGTAGCATCCTCTTGTATAATTCCCTCGGGGGAACGGTAGGGTTGCCGCCGCGCCAATGCGGGTATTGAGATCTGCAGTAACGTTCAGCTGCAGAGGGATAAACCTTCAACTTCAACCCCTTTCCAAGAGCGAGGCGCCGACATGCCTTTTAATTGAGGTGCCTTGATTAAAATGGTGCTATGAATTCAAAGTTCACGCTCGTTTTCCTACTTTCGTATATAGGCCAGATATTAAATATTATATGAATATATATATATATATATATATATATATATATATATATATATATATATATATATATATTTATATATATATATATGTTTCACCGTTGGTTAGAAAACAAAACTGTGACATGTATATGGAGATTCGTTTTACATGGTGAAGATTATTGTTTGAAAAAACAGCCCAATTAACAGCCATGTTATTTTGGGATACGATTGAGCGAATGTTGTCGACAAAAATCCATGCCTTACGCGAGACCCCCACCCATACCCGAATCGTGACTCGACTTTATAGTTTCCCAAGCAGAGCCTTTACCAACTGAGCCATGCGGGCGGGGTTGACTTGAAAATATACAATGAGATTAAGCATACATTTTCACATTACTTTTAGCATACCAACATTATATGCTTGATGAAATTCAAAATAGATATACAAAATTTCTGCTGAAAGAAATTGATGGTGATTTTAGGATTTGTTGGCCATAAAATCAACCATTGGAGAAACGGTTTAAACTTCGTATTCTAATTATCAAAACTCTCCATCGTTTTCTTCGATATCACTATAATGCACGATGCTTTACAAATAACGATCCAGTATTTACATACTAAAAAAAAAAAATGGGTCCGGAACTTCCTTCAGAAAAATATCATCCAAATATAATTTAGTAAACTTGGAGATGTCAAATTTGAATCTGGACGGAAAAAGTGTCTCCAAGACAAATGTTTCAATTCAGTTTGTGATTTTACTATTGACTGTACAGATATATAACTAACTGAATATCACTATATTAAATGTCCATTTTATTATCTCATATTTTTACTATTTTTCTATTTTACTATTTATACTATCGACTGTGAATCAACCTTCAGCACGTTTTTATTTTGTCTATTGTTATGTGTACGTTTTTTTCTGTTTACATGTCTGTGTATATGCTCTGTATTTGAATGTTCTGTCTAAATGTTATATATATATATATATATATATATATATATATATATATATATATATATATATATATATATATATATATATATATATATATATATATATATATATATATATATATATGTGTGTATATTGACGTGAATGATATCTTTTTTAAAAGATCAATGGTCAAAATGAAAGAATTACTATTATTATTATTCATGTAATGATGTATTCAATGTGTGACCAATGAAAAAAAATACAAATATTATTATTATTACAAGTATTAAATCAGACAATACGAAAACTACCCCATGAGCAAGTCAAAATAAGCCTAATTTATTCTGTAATACCTCGTCTATGCGCTATCATCTCAGCTAGTCGAGTATTAACCGAGCCAAGGGTATCGACCAACATATAAAAGCGAGGGGCTGCGTTCGGCATCGTATCCTTCAACAATGCGGTCGAGGGCTATTTTCAGGTTCGAACCTCATCTGTTTCTATACTGCAGCATGGCGCGACTGCCATTAATGGCCCGACTTGGCATAAAGAGAGGGTGAAGTTTCACACATGTTCCGTTCTTACGCAGGCAGGCCTTTCCTGTTTGGTCTTTTCACATACTGTGAGCTTTACAACTATAAACAGCCAGTCAACTTGTGTATAGCGGTATATATATATATTCACATTTATATAGTTACTTTTTTATAGCTGTTTAACCGAGTCAAAGTATGCTATCTATGATCAGTTGTTATATCTATGAATGGAAATTATTCTTTTTTTAGCTTGGTTGAATTAGTACCTAAAACATAGCATATAGGTCTAATCCGGGATGTGTCTATACAACCCTGTATATAGGACACAACGCAAGAGCCAAACTCACTACAATTATAGCAAAATCAACTTTGAATATAACTTTGGCTTTGGAGAAAATGCAGTACAAACCTTGTTCAACTGACCCTGAGTAAAATATAAGGAGGAAACATTAAAGACGGCAAAAACCTGAACCAGTTAACCCTAAAAATAACTTCTATATGCCTCCAGCTAACCCTAACAATAACTTCTATATGCCCTAACCACTTCCCCTGTATGGTAACTCTTGGGACAAAATTACTTCATATTTCAATTTCCTATTTCGGACAATAAGGCATGGTATTATAATACAAACTCTCACTCATGAAAACATATAGTTTGACTTCACAAGATTCGAACTGGCAACCTTCGGGTCCAAAATCGAAGATGCGATATATGAGGAACTGCGTCAATGAAAACGAAGTTCACGTTTCTTCTATCCGGTATCAAGCAAAAAATGCGAGTAGTAGTGCGTTGGGGACTTGAGGATTTGTAAACTGCACGCACTCGGGAACTGTTCTACACTTTCTGTTCTACATGAAATTTCCATGAAATCTTCCTGAAATCCCTTGGAATCTTCTTGAAACCCCGTGAAATATCTTTCAAATCCCTTGAAATCTGAAATCAGGTGTATACCAAATTTACTATAGTTGTTTACCCTCCTATAATACATAATGAAATTACCACGATGTCAATGTCACACAAAAAAAAATCGCAATGTAAAACATGTAATCAACATTTATTGCTATACTATATAGGGCCTAGGTTCATAATAAAATGTAATTGCAATTTGCAAGTCGACTATCAAGCAAGTTTTATAAAACACTCGAATGTTCTGATTAGCGACTGCTTCATGGCGGTCCACGCGATACAGACAATAGTTTTAATTAACCTTAGAAAGCTATGTTGATAGTTTCCCATCCAAAATGTTCGTTGCATCAGCAGGGGAGAGCCAAGTTTATTCCTGTAAACTGCTCCAATGGCGACTGGACTGGTAAAAACTAGGCTATATATAAGTCTCATGGATAGACCCCAATTCAACTCATATATACATATATACAATGAACATCTGCTATCCTAACCATAGCAAGAGAGAGAGAGAGATCAACATGGAAGAACGATGACACAGCACAAAGACAGAGATTAGCGTTTAGATTGGAGATGGACCATTGAAAGTCTAGAATTTTTATGAAAAAGGGGGAAACGAGGATCTTTGTGACGCACGTGGCTAAAATAAATCTACTATTCGACAGAAGGGTCGAGTACCTCCGTGGCATTTTCGGGAACAACGTTCTTACTTTTAGGAAATCAATGAAAGACAGACGCATGAACGAATAAGCAAAACGTGTCGAATCAAATCGAGCCTTTTATGATTAATTAGCTTAGCGTGCGAGAATACATGACTAATTCACAAGATGTATGTATTATTTACATTGGGTTAATCGACGCATTGTACCGATCACCAAGATATATTGGCGTCAGTGAATGATTTGTGAGATGAACGGTTATTTTATGTTTTGAATATTAGGAAGGAAACGGTCGGGGTCCTAGTATTCACATTGAAGAAACCCAGAAAAACTTCTACCTCTTATGACGGTGGGAATCGAAGCTCGGTCATCTGGATGACGGCTCATGTGCTAGCCGCTGGCCTACTCGTCTCAGTAAATTCATATAATATAGGCCTATACTTATTCATATTTCCCACGTATTCAATTGTGAAGCTACATTCTTCTTTGCATATTTACATTATGTAAAACAATTTAGTGTCTTTCCAAACGTTCATAACATTAGTATTATGATGGAACAAATCTCCTCCTCTTTATATACCTTCTCTCCTGTAATATTATAGCCAGGTTTATGTATCCCCAGACCTATCCCAGCTGCAATCTCTATGCGCGCAATGCGAAATATTAAATATGCATTCTATATTCAGACCACGTGCGAGTCGCTAGCAATAAAGATGATATTGTGTTCACTGTTTTGCATTAAACCTCGTCCTAAGGGCCAAAGCTCTCCTATATAAGGCTCAACTGCACATATACTCAAGATTTAAGTAATAATACTGATGAGTACATACCGTATATGAGATCTGTAATTGTTGGATCATTACAAATTGTACTTATAATGTCATTATAAACAGTCCCAGTAGTCAGTTGATTGTTATATTATTTCAACGTTCAATAGTCGAATGGGGAAAAGATGTAAACTGTATCGCGTTTTTAGAGGAGGTGTGAAAATGATTGATCAGTTTTTTAGAAATGAATAAAACGATCAACATTTTAAGCAATTCAGTTTTGATTATTCTGACGATGGTCGGTTCTCGGCAGCCTTCATTAAAACGAAACAGACCTTCCACGTGTGAGACAAGAACGTAAAAATAGTTATCCATCCAAAACCAATGACGGATGGGGAAAACTTTTCTTCAGACAAATGATCTCCGTTTGTCTCTCTCTCCCTCCCCTCTCACTATGGCTTATAGGATAAGCAATGCGTACATTTCGAACTTATTCGTACCGGTATTGCACTCGCGCACAAAATACACAATATATATTGCAAAGAAAAAATATATCTTAGTGATTTAACAAGCAAGATCAGTAAAATTTGGATGATCAAATAATATCAACAAGCATAAATTCTGAAGGAGATGAATCGATTTATTCCAATATAAACGACCGATAGTAAAACTTATTTACCTTATCGAAAGATGCACATTAATCATTCATTCCATAGCACACATATCAATCATTTTCATAATACCGACGACTCACTGTATAGTTTTCTAGTATATCGTATTCTGAACATAATGGTTTCAATTTTTATAACAAGACTTGATGAGAATTGGAACGCGATCAAACTATCTGCTGCTCTTATAAACGAAACACGGTTAAAATACATGAGCACGTTGAATATATCATTCTATTAATTCATGAAGTTGAATCTTGAAACTCGAATTATATTCATTTCATTTAGTAGGGTGGGATGATCGTAGCGATTACCGCGGATGAACCGTGATTAGAGTGAACCTTTTCAACCTGAAGAAACGAGTTCTCGCCGAGGTTCTCGCCAAGACATTTTACTCCACAAATGCATGATCATAGAACGTTAGGAGTGCAAGATACGAAATTAACAAAATACTAATGATGCCCATTTTGTGGGGGAAAAAAACATGTTGAAAGATCATACATATTTTATATAGCTAAGTCCGATATTTTTTACGATTCATATAAATACACAGAGCATAATGAAACCTAGTGCGAATGTTCATTATGGATCTAAACAGTATTTTGAAAGATATTTCTCTGAATAACGTGAATCAATTCATCAGACCGATAGTCACTATACGATAGTAGGCCTAGACGTTATATTCACGCTGTAAACGTTATACGCTGTGGCTAGAACTGAGGGGTAAACGATTAGTAAATCTGGTATACGCCTGATTTCAGATTTCAAGGAGATTTCACGGGATTTCAAGAAAATTTCAGCAAAATTTCATGAAAAGTGTACACCAGATTCCAGGAGTTCTAACCCCTCCGGATAGAATTCCCTCGAAATTCAACGACGGATGGCAAGTATTTAATGTGCACAAAAAATTTACTTACAGAGGGAAGACCCATATCCATTTTCGTCATTTGAAATCATTAAAATAGTGCAGCCTCAGTAAATCTCATGTCTATAGTATGCTGCACTGGATGTTGCCTAGACTGTTGTTTTACAAAGAGCGTGAGAAAATAAACCAACAGCTATAATTTGAGGCGATTGTACGTAGACCTACTTTGAATCAGAATCTAGTAAACTTGGATAAGCCTACAGCTCCCCAAGTCACGCAGCGTTCCTGCATGATTGATACGACATGCCAATCATGATCAAAAGAGTAGGAGTATGCATCATACAGTTTTAGTAATATCATAGTTCGTTCGAAACAGCGAAACACCACGCACCCGGCAGCTTATACAAGGCTAGCTAGACTAATCATTTCAACACCCATTATATTCATTTATACCAGGTATAGTGACGACTCTAATGATAACTATAAATAATAACTATTGGCGTCGATCAGTGGTTAATTTGTACCGGAACGCACCGGAACGGCGTTCCGGTTCCTTTTTTGGAACCAGAATGCTCGTTCCAGTTTCAGAATGATACAAAAATCAATGATAAGACGGATTTCTATTCGTTCATCAATACTTTCATTATGCAATATAATTTTTACAAACGATAAATATTTTCTCATTCATTACAGTGCGTCGTTAAAACCCCCAATATTTTCTCATTTAGAGTTTCTTTCTCATTTCTATATGAAAAATAGTATGGGATAGGTTACGGTATTCAACAGTATGGGACGGAAGTTGGATTGCAATCTATCGAAGATGAAAATGATTTCGAATATATTTTCTTGAATACAGATCGAGGACGAAAATATTTTCCCATTAGATTTTTTCGAAGGTGTGGTGGGGCGGTGGGGGGGAGATAGAAGAGATAGTTTACTTTGAAGTGCGTTCCGTTTCCTTCTCATCCACAAATTAGCCCCTGGCGACGATGAATGAAAGAGTCGATATAGGAGGATGGAACAGTAGGAAGAAATCGGGGTTTAAACTCTAAAGGACCCGACACCGCATTCAGTAGATCACTTCAACGACTAGGAAAATTACGAAAAACCTGTCAGGATGGTCGACAATGGCGGGAATCGAACTTCGGTCTCCTGAATGATGGTCTACCCGCCTCAGTTTCAACTTGATTCATATTTCAATAACTATTTCTGACGAAGCTATACGGTCAATACAATCCTAAATCAAAAATACACACACAAAGATTGATTGATTTCTTTTTATCCAATGAACGACCCCCACCAACAACTGGGTAAGTGACGTTCAAAATAACATGCCTTATGCGGGACTCGAACCCACGCCCAACGGTGACCAGTTTCTAAAGTGGTGGCGTATAGGCGGTATAGCTGGATCTGCAGAGGGCGGCAAACGGAGAGAAAGTGTAGATATGAACCAAAATTTTGGATGATTGGATCACATGCAAATGATTTTAGCCAGGCTTCCGAGTGGTTTGACGAAATATAGTGAACGGTATATTCATCAAATGAGTAATTTTGTAGAAACACAGATGTTTTAAATACATTACGGGCACAATCAATTGATTACACACGCGCATAGCTGTGAAGAGTTGGGCTGTGTCAATATACGACACAAATCCTCAACAGATCTAAAGCAGACTGTTTGTTTATATTAAAAAGATCTGTGTGTCAATCAAATTACAATGCTAATCTAATGACGTTAAAATGTGGACACAATACAACTGATACTTCGTTATTTCAACTTCCCTGCCCTCTTATCCACATAGATGATCACCAGAGGTGAATAATCATGCATGAATGCTTCGTGCAATTATCCATTAAGCTCAACAGAGCTGAAAGTGACAGTACGTATATGTGAGTTTGTAATATTACTCTCGTATCAGAAGTATAATTAATTAGCATGATTGGGAAATGAGTAGTTATTTGACAGTGCAGGGAAGTTTATAATTTCATTTACGAGCAATAATCACAAATTGATAACCTCAACAGGCCAGCAGGTTAAACTAGAAAATGCTTTTTTAAAAAAACTTCCACTAATATTTGCAACAACCATCTCCCGCGAAACAATACAATCGCAAACCTAATTGAAGATAAACAACAACCGAGTCAAAAACATTTAACGTTCTACTCGTCGACGAAGAATCTCGTTCCCTTGCCAAGTTAGATCGGACGCTGTACGGGCTGTAGCAACGCAGACAATGTATGTGGACCAGAATTCCCAGCGCGGGGAGGGAAGGCAAAGGGAAGATTACAGGATGTTGCATAACGAATAATAGACGATGCGGCCTCTACACGGGGAAGGGGGGAGCCAATTGGGGTTCAAACGGATGAGTCTTTATTGATGAGTCTGAACAAATGAAGTACGCAGCAGTTCGTATAGACGTCTATTCAACTAACTCTCAGAAGGAAATGGAAACAATTCATAACGTAGGCTTATATATAATACATCCACAAACGAATAAAAGAAAGGAACAATTCATAAAGTGGAAACGTCTAGTAACATTTTCAATTGTATATATAAAAAGCGAAGAAATAAAATAAGGTCAGAAGGAATCGCGAGCGACGTCGCGACGTTGAAATCCAAATAAGTTACCGTCGCGGCAGCGATAGCGACTGGTATATACGGTTTTCGACGTCGCCATGAATAATGTACTACGCTCTTACTGATAGTCTCTCCGGTATCCGCTAAGGACCAACCAACCTACTATATTATGTATGCTATACTGTCAAAATGACGTACCCGATAGGCGGATGCAGATGGGAACAATACGTGCACCGGAATCAACCATAGATCATATCAAATAATCTAAGCGTCATGCGTATTTCTGTAGGGACTCGAGACCCTTTTCTAATGAGGAACGTGGAGTAGATGATACATTGTTGTCTTGTTGACTTGGTTGGAGCCTTGGAGGCGACAGTGACGAATATATATGTGATACATATATATATATATATATATATATATATATATATATATATATATATATATATATATATATATATATATATATATATATATATATATGTAAATGAATATATAAATAAATATATATATATATATATATATATATATATATATATATATATATATAAATGAATATATAAATATATTTATATATATATATATATATATATATATATATATATATATATATATATATATATATATATATATATATATATATATATATATATATATATATATATATATATATATATATATATATATATATATATATATATATATATATATATATATATATATATATATATATATATATATATATATATATATATGTATATATATATATTTATATATATATATATATATATATATATATATATATTTATATATATATATATATATATATATATATATATATATATATAAATATATATATATATACATATATATATATATATATATATATATATATATATATATATATTTATATATATATATATTTAAATATATATATATATATATATATATATATATATATATATTCATGTATATATATATATATATATATATATATATATATATATATTTATATTTATATATATATATATATTTAAATATATATATATATATATATATATATATATTCATGTATATATATATGGGCCCTATATATATATATATATATATACATCACATAACAAAATCAATCTTCCCTTTAATTTCTCACATATCATGCTAGATGGTTTGTCGCATCAGGATCCAGGACCATACTATCTGTAAGGCTAAATAACCGAGCCAGTAGGCCCTACTAGACTCATTTCCGAAGCTAATTTCAATTATTGTTACATTTGTCGTTTTGGTAATAAGTCTTTGATATGCGTGAATTAGCTATGCAATGTAAATCTTTTTAGTACATCTTATCTGCTAGACTGCTATTCTAATGGAAACCTTGTGAAAAATTAGCTCTAGAACAAAACTTTCATTAACTACATATATAATTCAATGACTACCCTTTTATTAGAATAATATTATGGTGTAATCTCTATACACCCCATATGGTAGCGTTTCAAAGCCACCCTAAAATACGCATCAAGCAAAAACCACGCTGCAGACTGCGTCTTTTGCGGAGCGCCTAGGCAACCAGGCAAACAACAATATTTAGCTATCAGAAAGCGCCTTTTTCAAACATTCACCTCGCGTTTCGGGTTGAATTGCAGGTAGAATTGTAATTGTATTTACTTACTGGATAATACATTCCCTGCGGAGGAAGGAAGAAAGGCCCTGAACCCCACAGTTTGACTGCTAAATATGAAACGTTAGCACATAGAATCTCTGTACCAGGGGTACAAACACACCGCTCACACAACACTCGCGTTAATTTACTTTCGGTTTAGATTGCTCGATTGGCAATCAACACTTCACTTGGAAAACTATTAATAAATTACTTAACACCACTCGACACAAGACAGATCTATTCTTGCAAAAACTTTCGATAAAAATGTCTCTCTGATCGAAATCTCGTAGTTGGTTTACTAGATATCCAAATGGTTTGCAAAGGGGCTGTGCAGAAGCGAAACGCAGATCAATGAATTCGCTCTTCTCCCTTCACCCTGTTCCTGACGAGTGTTGCTCTTGCTCGCTGACTGTACGAAGCGGCTGAAGCGAGACCAATGCCAAGCCCCACCCCAAAACACTCGTAGTGTTACCCGCCCGACATCTAGTGCACACTATTTGAAACTGCTACGAAAGGAGCCGCGAAGAGGAGAGAAAAATTAATTTCTTCTTTTATAATTGAGATTATATGTTAATAATGCATTTCAGAATAACACCTGACCTGACACATGGTTGAATAATATGTCGCCAATCAATTTTATAAACTTGAACTTGAAAAAAGCAAAATTTCGATGTCAATGAGTAATCATTGTCGTCAATGTAAACTATCCCCTAAAATTAAAAGACTACACAAGTTGACCTGGAAAATACATATTTTGTCGAATTGATATTTCAGTATTTTTCGGAGCAATTTGAGAATTAATTAACTTCTACGGATTTACTATAAAATAAAATGACCACTTCTCACATTATTAATTATCCCATAGAAATGTATATACTTGAAAAATGATGACAATTTTTTGTACTTACATGTACACAAATGAACACGGATATATATATTTTCTATCCCTGTCTTTAACTTTTTGATCATATATTTTTAAAAAAAGGAAAAAAAAGCTAGACTGAACATAAAAGAAATGGTCGTCGCTTACGCAAATGCAATTATATTTTTGTCGATATACCTAGTAAACTAGCAGTATGGTGAGCGCCTACTACCATTTTATAAACGGATGTTGTTACCTGTGAATACAAATTCAATACAAAAGCATGATTAATATATCATTGAACTCAGTACAGTACAATGTTCACGCTTCAACCAATATGGATATAGTATATTAGAGAAGTAATTAATTCTATAGAATTGTACAATGAGGCTTAAAAAGGATAGCAGGATGCATACGTCTATTTCTGCATACTTTATGCGAGATTCGGAAACACTCCGTCTCGAGATAATACGACAGTGCCTTGATGCCACAAGGTAATCTGCTACCAGGTGAGTTAATCATTGTCGTCAATGTAAACTATCCCCTAAAATTATCTAATTATATATTATTATTATATATTATTTATATTATTTTATATATTATATTATTATTATTATTATTATTATATTATAATCTTATTATTAATTATATCCCCTAATATTTGGTATGACCTGAGTGCAATATATTTTTCAGTTCGACGGTCATTTAATGGTTCAGTAGTTTCAATGACAGAATTTAAATTGATAACAGATATATGTACTATGAATGAATCCTAGGTCATCGAGTCGACAAAACATTGGGAAGCTATAGACAAAAATGCCCCGGAAAACAAACGTGTCCCCCCTTTTCCTTTTCATTTCCACCCTATCCCGGTTACGAGGCTAGAGGCTATTGTATTTTGAATGCGCATTCGAAATTGATATTCTCTGGCCCGCAGGCAATTAATTTCAACATTACATTCTTTGATGTAGTTTTACGCGTTTTATGATTGAAATTAATCTCAATAAAAGGTTCGGGTTAGAAAAATGTTGGCGAAAATTCTCATATACCACATCAATCGAGATTTATCTTCATGTGGAGGCCTTGATATATTTTGAGGTCATTTTTTGTTTGTAGGGATATATTTTTGACAGTCGAATTCAACACTTTCTTTTCAAACCTAACAAGAAATGTATTTCGAATCGCCATCTTTTCTGCTGTCTATAACTAGATTATCTATATAGCCAGATTGTCAATACAAGATTTCTCATTCAGTCGGATCTCGCAACATCTGATGAAAATCCAACACTAAACACTAGAAATGAAAAAATCTACAACTATACACTTGAAATATATAAATATATCTATAATGAAACTGAGACAAGTGGTCGAGTGGTAACAACACTGAACTGTCATTCAGGAGTCCGGGGTTCGATTCCCGCCATGGTCGACCATCCTGACAGGGGTTTTTCGTGGTTTCCCTTTGTCGTTCAGGTCAATACTGGGATGGTTCCTTATCAACAGGCCACGACCGACTCCTCCCCACCATCCAAAAACACCTAATAAAATAACCTCTCATCTCACCATCCCATCATTTCATCTATCATTCACCGACGCCAATAGATCGTAGTCATCAATAGAGTGCGTCGTTAAGCCCAATATAAAATAAAAAATATATAGTGAAATAGGAAGTACGCCACGGCAATAAAAATATCGTATGGGTATATATTTCTACTCTGCCATTTGAATTCATTTTACCCAAGAAATCACACATATCACTGGCTGTACAGGAAATAAATTATATATTGTTAAAAAATATATCCAACAAATTCGAATATTTGTATTTCTCTATTGGCACAAAGAGGGGGTTTCACGACTGCGTAAAGCGAAGATGAGTCTTCGCTGCGCGTGAGTATTGAATGAGGTGGTCTAGGGGTTGCTGGAGAGGAATGAGAGTGGGGAGGGGTTGAATGGTGTGTGGGTGGTTGGACAGATGGGGGAGGGAGGGTAAATACATGGGGGATGTAATAACGCTTAACCGGAGTGTTGCTAAGCAACGAGGACGCTGCTTTGCATCGATTGAGGACCAAGTCGATCCTCGGACTAGAAACTGGATGCTGTAAGCAGTCTTTTGTCAGAACACTACAAACATATATTTATACTCCAGTAATTTGATGCCTGATCCAGAACACTTCATGTCAATTAATGAAATATCAGCAACGATAAATTTTAGTTCATCTCATATAATTACATCCCGATGATACGAAATGTAACAAGCAGTTCGAGCCAATCTCGGTAATGTACCACGACTGGCGAGTCTGTTAGACGTAACATGGGGTGACACAAAATGTCGGATCTACAATATGGAACAACAAGACTAGAAAAAAAAGATTTTTCACGAGCACTGCGACCAGATTTTCACAGTTTTTGCTACTTTAAAAAGATTGAACGAAGAAGTAAGACAACGTGAAAGCATCACATTAGTCTGATGATAAACTATAACGCAAATTGTATAGCACTGTGTTTTTCTTACTGTTTAATCTAGGTGCATATCAGAGATAAAGCTTCCTTTATTTGTGGTGAGACCACGATGATGGATATTGTCTTCTGACGAATCTATAAGGGTGTGAGGAATGATGGCTGCCATAGGTGACAGATTGACACACTATATATCATCCCTCCCACCCCTTTACCTACAGCGCTACAAAACAACTAGATATAGGCTTATACTGCTTCGAGAAAGCACTTAAAACATCAAAAAGAAAAGGCGCAAAAAATGTGAAAGCATCATTGTTGCTAACAAAGATCGATACTTCGACTTTTCTAGAGAGAAATCTGGTGTTGATTGAATTATACACGCAGTGTGTTTTATTTCAACGTATACGGTACAAAGTCGTTTTACTATACACCATGCACTTGATCCAAAACACATGTTTCGGCCAGAATAATACAATAAAATCTCGCCGATAATCTTTGCCAGGTTTGTCAGTAAACATGTCTCTTATAAATGTGACTGCCAGATGTGAATGTTACCAGATCTCAATACCCTTGCTAGTTGCATTACCCCACCCCCTTAGAGAGATTCCACACCCTGTTTCTACCCTGGAGGTCTAGATTTCATACTCTCATCCTTTTTCACATCTGGCAAATAAGTACCACTGCGAGTACGTTGAGCTCCGACTATTAAACCATGACAACAAAAATTAACTCATCTAATTAGCAAAATGTTCCAATTCACATTATCCTATAGCTTCACAGGCTTCGGAACTAAACTCGTAGAAATAAATGTATGTGATTGCCAAATAAATTAGAGCGCTTTCTAATCAGCTAACAGTTTTTTGGCAATGGCCTGTATACGGTCTTTGACTTTAGACCTTTCGTTCGTCTGCATTTAATCCATCTAAAGCGAGTAAGTGCGTAAACTCTGCGCGAATATACCAGCTTACACAAGTCCTGACACAATAATTACAAACGACTGCACACGGTCCCATTACATTAGCAAAATGAGTACCACTCTTATCTTGGCTATAAGTGTACGTATGTGACCATCCACCTCAATTAACTCGCTCGTCTACACTAACAATTTAACAAACATTAAACGAATCAGTCATACTCGCCGGTATGACATCACATTTTACAGAAAAACAGTTTCTCTACCATACCATACCTCACTCAAACTCACATCTGTCTGTATGCATCGTATTCAACGTCAATTACAATCATTCAGAAACAACGATTCGTCGATTTCAATCTGAATGATATGAATGAACGAAGCAGAGTGACGGAAATAGATGAAATGCTTACCTAAAACACCAGGTGCTAGTTTTGAATTGTTGAATATGAAGTGACACTTACCTAAAACAGAAGAGAAAATGTGTAATATTAGTAAATATAGGATACAATCGACGGATTTGGACAGAGATGAACGTGGAAAATAGGAAATCCGCTTGTTATTGTGGTAATGGGGTAGAATAGAAGCAATAGGCGGAGGAATTATTATTGCCTGATCACTCTGATGACTTCGCTAATGACGAAAATCCATCCCCATATAACCTAGTTGCTGATGGGGTCGTTCAGCATCATTTTGGAGTGTATACTTTGAAAGTAGACTAGGCATTAAAAAACTCAACAAGTGAAAATAGTGGTTATCGGATACACATGGGCAATGAACATCTGGTTGTGGTGTGGGGTTGTGTAGCACAGTGATCTCCAGAGCTATCGTCGGGAGCATACTTATTTGCTCCCAGCAGGGTCACCCATGGCGATGAGGTCTGGAGTGAAGGTCCAGACTAAGTTCGGACCGTCTCGGTTGAGTGGAAATCTTTTGATCACCGGAGCATATGGAGGAAGTACTGTACTTTGCGTTTGTATTCTATTTTACTATATTTTCTTGTCACTTTTCTCTTTATTCATCACCTTCCTTTTTTATTTCATCTTCTCATTTTTTTCTTCCTTTCCCACTCCCTACATATGCTTGAAACATTCACAAATGTTGACAAGTTGAAAACCATGGCAACGTACACGGACATGAGCATATAGGTGCAAAATGATCTCGCTGTCGACGCGGCTCCATTGCCTATCACCAACACATGGCCAACATCATACTAATTACTAGTCGCATCATTCAACGAAAAATATATTAGTAAAAAAAACAAAAAAAAATGAGAAAATCGGAGAATATATGACCTGGTATTTAAACTGGAGTCCTGGTTCCTGAATGAACGTTATCTATCGCTAATCTGATTCATAAAAAGCAAGGCGAATCCACGTTTAGAAGAAGTAGAACGAAGTTTGATGGATGACATCAACATGTGGTCTTCTAAAACATTCTCACGGCTTTTGTGACATCATCAGTCAACAGATATTCAAATGACACATGCAACTGCCACAGACAGCCGACCGACGATTAGCCAAATCTGTGGTATAGTTCGTCAGAAGACATTCGTATTCGTACATAATTACCAACATAACTTTCAACCTTGCAGGTAGATCATAACACTAAGCGTACACAAAATGAATACAGTTTGGTTATTACATTTTATAAAGTTGATTAATTTCAAAATATTGAACGACAATTCGGACGGACATCTTTGTCGAGTAATGATTTGTTATATTATACTCGAACTTTATATAACATATTCGGAGAACAATAAGTTAGCTTATAACCTGTTCTGATTAAATAAAGGCATATGGAGAAACAGTATAAAATAGTATACAAAAGTGGTGTAGACTGTAGATATCAGCCCAGCAAAACTTACAAAGGGGAAAGAGAAGTATACCAGTGAGGGCTAGAAGGAGGGCATTGATTATGGCTATCATGATCGAGGGAAACAATTGAAAAAATAGAAATCAGATTTCAATAATCAACACAAAACATTGTTGTAGACCTGCTGTTATAATCGTATAAAAAAAACAGTAAGAAAAATATGTTTCATGTATTTACCTGCAAATATTATTCATTTCAAAATATACTTCAAACAAATATGGGGAGCAGAATTAAGGATATCTCTGTTGGCCGGGTTATAAGCACTGATATTTTGCTTTGAAACATTACTGCCAACTCAACAAAAAGTGATATAGACGGCAGTGTCATGTCATTA
>OZ023332.1:25989105-26151605 GCA_964007535.1 Brachyptera risi | reverse complement strand
ATAGAAATGAACGAGAAATGAACGCGTTATAGGCGCTAAATGACCTCGCTGTCGATGCGCCTTTAAACCCTACTATTCATTCATGAACGCGTTCATTTTGAAAGTTCACTACCCAACACTGCCTGCAAGTCCAAGTAGGGCCCACAGCACATTTTTTGAACACTGTAATGCATAATCCATTTAATTGTAATTATTTTTCATGTGAGTGATGGGAATTATTTTCGAGTTCATAATATTATTTTCATCAACATCGAAACTTGATAGAAAATCATTGTGACGATTACAGTGCATGATAAAGTATCAGGGTTGATCTTCATTTTCTTCTCATTCTAGAATTCTTTCAAGAATTCACTTTGAAACATGATGTTCATAATATAATGATGATTCAATCTTGTACAAAAGTACGATAATACTTTTGTTGATTTCCATTGGCTCTTTGTCCTACGTGTTATTCGTGTATAATAGGCAAGAAAGTAGAAAATAGAAATACAAGATATTATCCTACAGATTTTGTCTCGTATGAAATCACTGTTAATTTATTACTCTATTTTACACGGTATGGCCCCTGTCAAGTGACGATACTAATTGTTGACAGATACAGACAATGTCCATCAGTTGGTAATTTCGTAAACAAATTATTAAATAGGCAATGTGTCACATAACAAAAGAAAAACAATTACCATAGCAACACAGCGAACTGGTGGACTACCAAATATTCTGATTGGTCAATTCCAACTGGTGGACATTGTTGTCTGTCTCTTTCGACAATGGATGACGTCACTTGACAGAAGCCTATAAGCTTCTGTCAGAAGCCCATAGTTCACCAGTTTACTGTGACGCCATGGTGACGATTGTTGTAGACTAGTGATTGGACTAGACTAGTGGACACTAAGACTAGTGACTTAGTCACTTGTTACTTGATAGAGGCCTATAAAATTGCTCTCTTTTGATGAATATCAAGTCACGATACTTATACAATTATTACAATTTACCGACGTAACAATTTCCAACTTTGAAACATCACATCACTTGAAATGCGTTTATATGGCTACAAGAAAATACGTAAGTACAATCCCCACTTCTACATTATATGGTATATCCATCACAGGTTCCACTAGAGTAGTAATTATACAACATTGTTGGGCATTTATTTTCATTGTTGTCAACAACGAAAGAACCAAAATGATAAGCTGCTGCTGTATGTCGGCATGACCCCCACGACTTCACGAGGGTAAAATAAGTAAGAAAACTCAATTAATCTTTTCCAAGGTTGGGTATCCTGTACAATAATTGCACTTCTCTTACGTCTAGTCTACTTCATTATAATTCAGTGCCCATTGTTTAATAAACAATGTAGGCCTACATAACAATAAGCAATATTATTTCTAGTCATTAATAGGTTTTAGGCCTACTATTAGTAGAGGGTCACAAGGGCTGACCCAGTACACCGTCTCTTTAATTAAATCCTAACAGAATATTAATATTAGAACCGATCTGCCTGCTTTATACATAAGCTTTTTCTACGGGAGTATTTCATAAAATCTAGGATCCATACCCAGATGCGATAATTCAGCTCCTCCCATTCATGTTCCAAGGCTCTTTTCATTTCATTTTTACGTCTTAAACGTGGAGAAAACATTTAATATTCGGGAAGAGGTTTTGTGTTCGATCCCGACTACGGACTTACAGCTATAAATTATACTAATCTAATTACTTGATAATTATGCTACATGATACAGTTGTTAGCTGGTTGAATTATACATTTTCGAACGTCCAGTCTACCCAAAGACGTGCCAATATAGGAAAATCTAGGGAAAATCATTCGAATTTCAAAAATCCGTGTATACCAAAGTGTTCCATTATTTAGGGTCGATAAGAGCGTCGACTGCTTTACTGGCTACGTAAATTCGCTTCACTGGCGTCACCTAGCGATACATTGATGCACGATATTCTTCACGGCGGCTCAGTCAATCACTACACAGGAGAAGGCGGCTAAAAGACGTTGCCTTATTTTACCCAGAATTTAACCAACTGTTCTAAATAGACAATGGGCCCAATCTTTCGGGATACCTCGGACACAACAATTATAATAGTTTGTGATCAAAATAATACTACACAAGATTAACAAACGTCAAAATGTAACAGGTGGCAAGCAGTAAGTCGACACAATAGGCTAGCATAGCATAATGCAAATTGTTCAATAGTTGTTCACCTTGGATCGAAAAGAATTTAGGTCAGTTTTTACTTTCAACAATGAAGGGTTGTACAGTTAATATCAATGATGCATTACGTATCGACAATTAAAATATTTGGATGTACACCGCTGACACTCAAAAAAGTTTCATTTCTCCAGCCATCAGGGTAGGCCTATGTATTGTCTGACTAGTGTAAACTTTTCACTTAGTGTTTACATTATTGTTTACACAAAGAGATACTTTGCGTATGAAAAGCCGTCAGGTGTAACGAGTTGGTAGGAGATAGTAGGCGACCTTGTCAGGGCCAAGTGGCTTATCGTGACTATTATCTCATGCTAGAATCTAGTCTTCCTTACTTACCGACTGACTGACTGCCCCACCTCTTTTTAACCTTATTTCTTAACTATACACATGACCACAAGTGGAGACATTACGTCAATACATCAAATGAGAAAGTAATGCATATATAGAATCAGCAGCTTCCCCCCTCTCTCTCTCTCTTCCAACGTTTGCGAATTGCTAAAATGCACCCGTAGGCATACTATGTAATTCATTATATAATGGCACAATACTTAGTAACCAAATTGAAAAGGAAGTTTTAATTTCCTGATATGCCTGCACCATCGTCTTCAAAACGAACGCACTAATTTTGTTCCAATTGAAATCTAATCTAGACCAAAACAACAAAAACATAAAATTCAAGACAAATAAAAAATATGAAATAGTTGAACATTAATTTGCCATCTTCACATTTCTGTAAAACTACTACGATATATGATATTTCGATGCAGCACGGCCGTCGTTAGGGAGTCTCAGGGGGGCGCGCCCCCCCCCCCCCCTCCCCAATAACCTATCCTCCTTTGAAAATATATAATGTTGACCTACGAATAAACACACAATAAAATATGATGAGTTGATGACTTATTAATATGAATTGTATCAGTATACACTACTACTTTACACTTCCTTTTTTCTTTCCAATAATGATTCTCTTATTAGAGTCCGAAACTGCTCGTGAATAGCAAAAATGACTTTGAAAATATTTCAAAATATTTCAAAATATTTCAAAAAAATCACTGCTGGGAATTTTGCTGGGAGAAATTGCGAAAATTGCTTCGAAAATTTCCATAATGATTATACTATTAAAAATAAATTTGGTAATGTCCATAGTGATTCAATCATTGGACTCCAAAACCGCTAGTGAATATCGAAAATCACTTGAAAAATGACATGGGTCTATTTCAAAAAATTCCCTGCGGGGCTTCGCTGGGAGAAATATATAGCTTCGAAAATGTCCATGATGATGCAATTATATGACTCCAAAACCACTCGTGAATCGCAAAAATCTCTTGAAAAATGTCCATATTTTCAAAATTTTCCTATGGGGCTCTGCTGGGGGGCTTCTGCCCCCCAGACCCCCTTATCGCATGTGGCAAGTGTCCAGATGGGCGGTCATTTTATTTATGTAACCTGTGCGCCCCGCCCCCCCAATACACAAATCCTAACGACGTCCCTGCGATGCAGACATCAACTTGAGAAAGAAATATGATGGGAGTCAACACAATAGTATACGTCATAATATAATAAAAACGAGAAAAAACGGAAAGAAAGTGCAGTCATTACACAGTTGGCTGTTTGGGGCTGCTTCAGAAAATGGGTTCTGAAATATAGTTTGGTAGAAACGCACAGATCATTTTCGACAGTCGCACCGAGCAGCATAGGCCTATATTAATATTTTTGGTCTGGCCCCGTTGTGCGTTATTTTACTGGTCGTTTCGTATGACGGCCTACTCCATTTATAAACGTCTACTGTACGGAGTTTGGAATTATGAGAGGGGCAATTCAGATTGGTATTATTCGCCATCGCCAATTTTATTAATTCTTGCTAATATTGTATATTTTTCCCGTTTTTGTATTTGTCATAAACGGGTGTCGGACAACTTGCCAGGTTAGTTCAAATCTGTTCCAACCTAACCCAACCCAACCCAACTTAGCTTCAATAGAAAACCAGGAAGGCAAATTGTCGGTTCCCCGTCATTGGCGTCACAACAACATATTCTTATCTATTTGGCCAACTTATGCTTTCATATCACATTCTTCGTTCTCCATTTATTACTATCACAACTTTTTTTATTCTGATAAAATGCCATGTCCATACACTATCTTACTGTAATTTTGTCATGAATAATTATAAAAGTTCATTCATCATTGTATACATTATAATACTGTAAACAGTGGCAACAGTTTCGGGGGCAGTGCTCAATACATTTTTGCCTGCGTGTTTTCAACTGTACATCTGCTCATATTCTAGGTAACCATCATCATGCTCTAATTAGGTTTTGGCGGTTCAAAACACGACGTCATAATATGTGCACGAAAGAAGACGCGAACCGCCCGCGCGCTAGGGGTGTGCGACAGGGTGAAACGTCGCTTGGAACCTTCTTCTTTCGTGATTTCAAGTATGTACTTTGCTCATGTATGAATGAAAGGGAATTGAGTTTTGCTATTACGTCAAATTCGGGATGAATAACTTCGTGACGATCAAAGAGAAAACGTGACAGCGTGTGGACAAGATGCACGACCGCGATTCACTAAGAGCATCTTACTCTTATCATAATAAATAATAATATATATATATTGTATAGGATGGTACATTAGGGCAAAATGTAATGAAATAAGTATTACCCAACTGTGTTACGCAAGAACGCGTTATTTAGGGACGTTCGACCAACCAACAGAACAGACGGACAATTTTCCCAGCTCAAGTCAATCGATTTTAAGAGGTCTCACGAAATTGTCTCTTGGTAGATATATGAATAATGTATTACCGTTGGTTTATAGCATGCGCGTTTGACTGTGAAAATACTTTTGACCCGATGACACTTTCATAGTTTCATATATAGTCTAGCTAGGTGGAGAGAAACGCCATTCGCCATAGGCGACTGGAATTTTATTCTTTGAAATGATTTCATTTTCTCTTTACAATAGCGTAAACGATTGATATACTTCAAGATATGTCACGCAATGTTGAAATAAAACTGATAGCCACTTACTCTCCCCCCCCCCCTCTCCCTCCGCAAACTCAACATCCCTTCACTATAGGCCTATTGTACCTCTATACTCACCCTGTATTACTAACGTTAGTAACGTTATCAAGTGGGTGACAAGTGGGTGACAAGTAGGCATGCATATAACGTGTGATGAACAGACCTATTCAAAGTTTCGAAAATAATGTACCGTATACTACATTTCAATTCAATTCAGATCATTCGGTAGGTGGTGACTGGTGAAAATATAATACAATATTAGCTTTCACTGTTTATTTATAATATATATATATATATATATATATATATATATATATATATATATATATATATATATATATATATATATATATATGTATATATATATATATTATTAAAATTGTGTGTTATTGTAGGCATCAAGTTCTTGAATAAGATAATGGAGGACGTATGTGCAACAGCACTATTGACTCATACACACATCGATGTAATGCAAAGCTACAATAGTAAAGAAATTAATCGAAGTCCATTTCTTAATATCCTCTATAATCCTGAGACCGGTCGGCGTTACGTCATCAAGATGTCGTATCGATGTCACTGACGCGTTCCTATTGTGCACAACGATGTCGAGCATGTACACTTGCAGTCACACAAAATAGTCGAAATTAAAAGTTCAATTAAAGTAAAATCTACGCAAATTAAACCGCTATTCTGTCACACAGACTTCGTGTACAGCGCGTACACACATTACACATTGTCTTTTATTTTTAGTGTGTATAATATCAGTATATTTTCTTCAGGATCCATTTTAATGTAGTTTGATTACTACTTTATGTGACCGCGACCGTACGTTCTCAACCGGTATTGTATGGAAGTTGCAAGAAATCACAATAATTAGGTCTTGTGAATGATTTTATTTATTATTTTGCACTCGTCATGTATTTAAAACAGGTCAAGAAATGAATCTTTCTCTCCATACCGCGACCTCATGCATGGCGTAGAATAGAAAATGATGGCAATTTTTATAAGATGGTAGTAGAGGCTGGTAAATGGTAATAGTATTTATTGACCCAAGAATATATTTTATATATCCAATTACGTAATTAGATCATTGAAACGACTAGGCTTTTTTCAGACCAGAAGTGCATGTGCTTGTATGGCAGTTATATTGCAGGTTAATTAAGGTCGTATTACTTTTGGTTATGATATGTCTGTTACGTTAGGTGGATTGATCTAGTAATTTGGGTTATTTTAGGTTAATTTCTGGGGTTAGAAATCAAACCTAGCGTTAGTCAATAATCACAAGTTACAACAACATACTAAAATAGTTAATAACATATTAAATCTATTATTATACATCCCATTACATGCATAGAAGGTAATTTCTTCATGACTTCTATCCAACATTTATAAAAGCATTTACCCCTCTAACGTTCATTTTAGACACATAGTTTGATTTCTAAAGGCTCGTCAGTACAAAAAATCAACCATCTCCAACCCATGACCTCGCTGTCGATGCGAAATATTCGATGATCGAATAACCCTAATATTCGTTCAAAAACCACATATGCTTGAAACACGATTTAAATACTTCATAAGTTAATAGTTACTTTGTTTATACTCATTTTTGTATAATATAGTGCTTTTATTAGTCGTTTGCTAAAACAATACAATCCTGGTTCAAGTCTCCGGGATGTTTATACAAGTTGAATCACTGTATACAAATATAGCTAGAAACGGAGTGATTTGCCACTAGCTAAAAACGCTTTAAATTATAAACATTCCGAGAAACAATTTATTTTTAGTCTTCTTAACGGTTCATTGTATTTCAATTTCTCTAAATTTTTGAGTAGCCTATATACTATACAACAGAAATGCTAGCTAATTCGAAGAAATGTACTGGGTGGGCAGCTGGTACAAAACAATGATCCAAAACATGTTGTTCCTTTCGTCGATGACCGATAGTTTGCAGTTGGCTGCATCAAAATGCCAACCGCTACCATTCAACTTGTTATTTTTTTTTTGTAAGCTAGATTAACAAGTTGGAAAAAATATGGTAGAAAATGTCAAGATTTCAAATAACTATTATTGGCAAAAAATGAATACCGGCATTCGAATAATAGTCTTTCTGAATATACACGAGGTATTTTGTGATCTCAATCCTATTATAAAAATTAATTCAGTAAGCATAATCATGGACGAAAGATGGCATAATGGGCCTATTTATATCATACTCATATCAAGTACCGTAGTAAAAAAGAGGTATAGAGATGACCGCACTATTTAGTGAATGCAACATTTTTTTTATGAAACTTGAAGAATTTATAAATATATATACAAACTCCATAAAAACCATAATTTTATCGTCGAAGTTATATTACTTTCTCCGTGCACCATTCTCTATCTTAGCGATCACATTTTTCAGACGATTTACTTGATTATAATCCAAGTGTAGGCCTACTGACATTCCTTCATTCAGGAGACCAGGGTTGAATTCTTGCCTGGCCGACAACCCTGAAAAGAGGTTTTTCGTGGTTTCCCCCTTTTGTTTAGGTGAATACTTGGATGATTCGTTGATATTAGCAAATATTTTTGATCTAGGCCTACTTCCCAGCATTCCAACACTCTACAAAGAAGACTATATTCACTAGAAATGAAAAACTACAAAAAAAACGTATTATGCACTCACAGTCAGCCCAGTTTCAGGTAAAATTTAACGATACGTAACTATAATTAAAAATAACTTAAACAAGGAGTAAATTTAAAAAACGAGTCATTAATATCACATCAGTATACAAGTTACGTGTGATCGAAGATATTTCCAATCTTCACATCTCGTTGTTTGCATGCCTTTAGTAATTATAAGGGACTTACGAGCAGCATATACATATTTCTCAATTCCATTATGCGCTCAAGGAAATGCATAATGTAGACTTGAAAAAAATATAAAAGCATTCTTCCAGTTTTATCAACATCCGGAAGTCCTCGACTAATTACAAAATTATCACGTATCTCAAAAGAAATACTAATGACGAAGTTGATACCTTTTAGACGAGAGTATGTTGTCCGAGCATAATATCGAGTACAGAAATAAGAAGCCCCCCTTCTCAATTTCTCGCTCTTTAAAAAATGTTTTAAATATAGGCGTAATCAACCTAACGATATACGGTCGTCAACTAATATGACAAATGAAACGCAATCATTACAAAATACAAACAACCAAAACAATTGGTCTGTATAAAAAAGATATGCTTATCACAATACACATTCAGCCATGTGTATGCATGTGTGGTCGTATATGATATCCGCAATGAAGCAGAAAATCACACATGTATGCAATGTCCGAAGGGATTGATATCGATTGGTCTCTATAGCTGTAATAATTGGTATTTGGTTGGGTGACCATAACCAGACTGACCTGTTAAAATAAACAAACTATGAATAGGTCTAGCATAATATTATGCATGATACTATGCGGGAATGGTGGTATACAAATCATGGAGACGTAAATCAATTAAGCGGGGCATTGTGTGAATATCACATCCATCCACATCCAAAACCAATATCAATAAATAATACTAACAGTTCTAAACCCAATCGATATAGGCCTGAACACTCCACAATTTGAAACTGACAACGAATATGTAGTTAGTTCTGCACGCACGACCCCACCAACACGAGGGTACGATTCAAGTGATGATAGGTATAGAAGAATATTTTCAAAAATCCATGGCGAATTCCAGTACGACTTGAAACAGTTTTAAAAGATAAAACAAACAAAAAACAGCAGAAAAGCGGTATTATCCTATATACTAACATCATGTTACATATAGTCACCTTGAACTCTGGGTCTAAGTCAAGTCTGGGGTTATCTTGTACAGGAATGACTGCAGCAAGACTCGAACCCGCATTCGTCTGGCAACAGGTTTCAAAGCTGTGCCTCAACTGTGAAGGGAAAACTATAATATGGACACAAAAAATTGTCGTGATTCAACTTCCTTCCGCAAGAGCTGGCACTCCCGAATCCCGACTGACGGTATTTCCTACCCATTAACACTGGTTGGTACAGTCCAAGATTATTATGAACCTTGGGTACACTCGATCAGCCAACAAACCAATTCATGTGCAAGTCAAGAAAGACAAATAAAACCGGCACATGTAGCTGAGTGGTTAACGCACTCGCTTAATGTTATACGGGAGGTGATGGGGCATATCGGACCCGATTCGATCCCCACCACCGTCCATCTTTACAGGGGTTTTTCGTGGTTTCTCTCTGTAGTCTAGGCTAATGCCTCCAACAATATAGGCCACGACCGCTTCCTTTCCACTATCCTTCCCAATACCTAAGAAACCTTTATCTCATCATACCATCATCTCATTAATCATTCATTCGACGCCAATAGATATTAGTTATCATTATAGTGCATCGTTAAAACCCAATATATAAAAAAAGAAGAATAAAGATAGTGATCATCCATAGTAGACGTAGAGCATACACATAAAACTTCTCACGACAAATTCTATTTTGGACGTTCGGCACGTGAGGGCGCAAACAAGCGCAGAGAAAAGAAAAGAAACAAGGCTAAAAAATATAACAAACGAAACTCGAAATTTAACAATATAGAATGGAAGTATCCAATACTTCCATATTACATGCTTCAGCACGCACGCAGTATAGGCAAGTTATCTCGACAAAAAGAACAGACTGCACTAACGAGGGATACCTTCAAAGCTTGGTTAGATCCTCATTCTCATGTAGAACTTTGCCGAGTGGTTCGAATAAATTTTGTTGGAATAATACAGCAATTTCCAAAACTAATGCCAAACTTCAACGAGCGAGGAGAAGCTCGTAAATTTGCAGTGGGCTTGCCATTACTGCGAAGCTAGTTACGCTTTTACACGTTCCAGCATTCGGCAAACTGTTACCATTTCAAGTTTCAAATCAGCATCCACGAAAAATACTAGCATTTGTCACGACGCTGTGGGCTTCCATACCTGCGTTACTCGGTTTTTAAGCCATTATGAAGATGAAACGACCAATCAGTGACGAAAGTTAAGTGATTTCTGATTGTTAAGCTCGCCTCAATTTCACCGCCTTGCGAAAGTGAAACGCAAATCGCGTTCATGGAAGGCCAGCATTAGAGGCCTAAACGATTCTCAAGTCCGTAACAGTCTCTATAGTCGGCTCCCGTATCACAATTTCTTATAGTGGACATTTATACCCATTTCTTCAGGTTTATTCACGGAAAAACTATAGCTTGTATAGATTGCACATGTAGGTCCTACCCCATCAATTATTATACACCACTTAGGCCTGGTATTACCAAGTCTAGTCAACCTTTATCTGACAGTTCAAACTTGTTATCACCATGGTTACCTGTGGTATTTGTTTTCACCAACTCTCAGATAAATACTAACTGGACTTGGTAATACTGGGCCTTAGTCTAATACGGATTAACGAACGATTCGTTAATTTTGAAATCAAAATTTAATATTGTTCCATAAAAATGTTTCCTCGTTCATCAATATTTGATGCCATAGTTCACGTTTAAATCGAAACGTATGAACTTCATTCAACAGAAAGTTTCTTGACATCTCCAGTTTTTGAATAATATTATTAAATTTCCCTAACTTTTCCCTCATATAGTATTATATTAGCTATATAGATGAGGGTCTAATTTAATTTCAGTTTCCAGCTTCTTCATATATATCATTATTGTGGAATATATATTTTTGTATCAGTTGGAACAAATTGGCATCATCACAAATTTTAATTGTCAACTTTACAATTCACACTCACACTCGGTTTCATGCTTTCAATGTTTACTTCAAGATTTATATACCCGATCATGTTGTTTCTATAATTACCCAGCACAAGAACCTTTTTCTCATTGGGGAACACACATTTTCATAACTTTTATTGTCTCTATTACACTTCAAGAGTCCACGGGAGTCGATGTAGCGAAAATCAGTTTCTTGGTGATAACTTTTGAAAGGTATGAGATATCAAAATTCTAATACGCGAAAAACAAAGGTGATTATAATAGCTTCAAGATGATATAAGTTATAACTAATCAAGTCATGTCGCATAACTGTCTAGCGTCGACAGCTAAAAAGTATTTTTTTTTTTTAGCTGTCGACGCTTCACAATTATGCAACGTGACTTGAATTGTCATAAATTATATCATCTTGAAGCTATTATAATCACCTGTGTTTTTCGCGTATTCAAATTTTGATATCTCATACCTTTCAAAAGTTATCACCAAGAAACTGATATTTCGATAAATCGACTCCCGTAGACTCTTAAAGAACAAATGTAATTTTGATTTGAATTTGAATTTCCTGATATGTTCAGGTTTCCGAGCTTACTGGGATTAATATACAATCTTCATATTTTTTGCCGCGACTGTCAGAACCACAGTCACGTGTTTGTACAGTGTGGTGAGCTGCTGTCATAACCAGATGACTGCCAGCGTGAACAGTGACTCGTTCAAATGTGTTTCACTTATCACGTGCGTGCACTGTTTCATGCGATTAGTACACCGACCATCAGCCATGTGTTTCTCTCACTACTCCACCGTCTGACAGCCGTGTCTGGCAACACTCATGGACTAATAGCTTTAGTGTGGGTGAACACTGCATGAACACGATGTTGGTAGACAGATATATAGATACTTGATTGTAATAAATACAATTAATCCACAAACCTGGATTAGAGACACTTGTTTCTAGTTTGTCTAGTCATCAAACATCACTCATCATCATCCTTTCTCTTTCTCCAAGTTATTATAATAATTCTAATCATAAGTACCCGATAAGTATGACTGGATGAAATTAAATGCAGCACTGACTATAATCGTAGTTAATGTATAAACAAATGAGAAGGTTGGAAGTTTTCTTTTGAAATGGCCCATCTAGATCGGTGGATGTTGAGACTGAAGTTCACAGATCAAAGAATCATTCTTTGAGGGTAAATAATTTAATTGGGGAAAATGACACGATCAGTATAGAAATTATATAGAAGAGACGGCTGGGGACGGGTCAATCAATTAATAGATTTCGGCTGAAGGTGAACGAACGGTTATATACAAAAACGTAGCTCTTGTTTTTCTGTAAGTGCCGATAAGTTGGTATTTGACCCGAGACGAGATAAGAAGGTCATAGGTCAGTGTACGACAGACGCTTTCGGTAGTTCGACCTGACTGGACTGTAGAGAGGGCTCTCAATTTTATCATCACATGAGTATATAAAAACAAAGTTTCCAAGACAACATCCGTTGCTGTTCAGTTATATAAACATAGCCAATATTGTGTTGATAAAATATACCATTTCTAGTTTATACTCACATCAATTATTGTTCCGAATTACAGAACAGACTCTGCTTAAACGATGCACCCAAAATCACTCCAACTGCGTAATCTGCAATAAAAGAAAATATCTTGTTCAACATTTAATCGATTTCAAACTGGAACAACAGTTGGAACGTAATATACTTGAACTAAAAAAAATAATTATACTTTCACAACTAAAAGAATTTCCGTAGATAAGAAGAGGAGTATCAACTAAGGTAAAACAGGATCCGCGCGGCACCGCACCCTGCGAAAGTCTTACGCATACCTCATTTTTATTGAGCAACAGTTTGTTCAACATTTGATCTGACTTTTTCGAATCAATTAAGCAATAAGTCGTACTAAAGAGCATAGAGAGAGGGAGAGACATCGTGCAACAAGCAAAAGCCATCTCGAATAAGAGAGACCGATGTGCTCCAGTTAACCCTTGCGTGAGGGAAGCCGGTGAGGTTATACAATATATTTGTAAGGTTTCCATATACTCATCACGATCAACGCGTTTGACATTTGGTACCGTTATAGGAATAAAGATACGGCATAGCAATAGCACTCACATCTATTAGTGTTTAGTCTAGTTCTATATGACCAGTATCGAGTTGGAAAGGAGAGATGGAATGGATAAAGGACCAGAGGCCACGAGCAAGGTTTTAGTTTGAAGTTAGAACGTCTATTTTCGAGAGCCAAAAGTTATCGCTGCAAGATTAAGAGCAAACAAATAAAAGAGTTTGAAGGGGTTGGTGAGAGTACCGACATCCAGAAATGGTTCAATTCTATTATACGGTAGACCACGTTGAATAATATATCAATCAAGTGGTATGGGTGTAATAACAAACTATGGCTAACACGGATTACACGAAAATATTCTGAACTGAATCTTCTACTGCCTGATGGAAAATATATGATAAATTCATGAATCTAATGTTTTATACTTTTCATTTGAACAATCATGATCATCACAGCTAGGATGAAATAAAGGTCCAAAGAGTATTGGGTGCTGAAATCTTCTGTTGAATTATTCGCAATATAAAAGTTGAGTTAGGTTTTGTATTACATATGTCCATATAGTTTCCAGCATCGTGTGGCATTGGCTCTTTTTGTCAAAAACGGGAGAGGGGGAATGATGAAAAATAAGTGAAACGATTGAACTGAAACTTCTTTCGACTACAGAATAATCTAGCAGTATCAACGAGACAACGACAATGAATAAATACACTGTGGTAAACAGATCTGAATGAATTTCTATATCTACTTTCTATGGATTATCAGTTGCTAGTTTTTTTGGGATCATGTCACATTGGTGAATGAACTGTACAAACTTTGTTTAGCTGCATATCACCACTTTTTCTACCCCGGCCAGCTAAGGATTCGATCAAATAGTATATTGGATTAGGCTAGGAGGTGAGAAAATATGGGAGTGTCAGTGAAATATTGAAAAGTTTTTAAAATTTGATTCATTTTGATTCTATTATATTTACTACATCATTTTACATGGTCAGCGTAAAATAGATTTTGTTGGCTAAGAGCCCATTTTGAACACAAACTTTGACGAACTGTCAACCACCACATTATAGAACACTTTTTTAAATTGGAAAATTTCTTGCAAAATGTTTGAACTGCAAGTATTCTCAACTTTATTTATGGCGTAAAATAAATATTGGAGGTATTCACGCGTTAAAAAAAAAACGAAGAGGCACACTGAATACATTTATGAGGTCAATTCAGTCTATTTATTCACCGCTATAGTAGCTATTATAGCATGTAGCTTATAATTACTATTAGCTTGCAAATGCCGGAATATGATCATACCTTAAGTACCGATGTATCATTCGAATAAAAAATAATCAGTATCTAATAAATGTATATTGATTTTTTGGGGTCTTTTTCATTTCTCATATCAAACAAACAAGTACAAATTTAACGTAGACCCGCAAAGCCATAACGTCGTAATATATTCCCAATTTATAATGAAACCTAATATAACGTCATAATATATTCATTATATAATAATGATAATAATTATAATGTGTGAGCACACACAGACACATAGAGTCGGTTACATACTTCTTCACTTCAAAAATGACCGCTGCGAGTTTCGATTCCACATTGACACATTAGTATGCCTCAGGTATAGCATGAACATTTCGCCCATATACAGGTCAAGTAATAATCAACATACCTGCGATGGGTTTGAATGTTGATTAGTTCGAATACATTCACACCATGTACACATACGACAATTGCATGTGAGTCGCCGCATGAATAGAATGTGGCAAAACGTCGGAGAGCCGAGGTTTGATTCAAAGATAGAACAATAGGACACGTAACGCTGTCATGAAGAGGTGTGAATATAATATATTAATATCGGTAATTATATTAATTACAATACAATAGTATAATGACTCTTGTAAGGTGCATTGAAAATGCGTTAATTTTACAAGGACCGAGATTTAAAAATATAAAATAATTTAATAGTATTTTAAAAACGACTGATTGAATTAAATTTGAACAAATTCACCTATGAATTCTAGGAAATAGAGATTAGTAATTTATTTCATCTATGTATCAATCATCAGTATAGATCAGTCTCTGACTAGATACTCAGGTATAGAGTTTATATAGTACATGGGCATATATATTTTGCTATAGTTTCACGTTTTTTCTCAAGTTCTTCTTACTTTTCTCAAACCTTTGAAACCATTACTGCTGATCTTTTCTCAACCTATTATACACAAAGCCATGAAAAACTAATGAGATGAAACAAATGTCGAGAAATAGTTTCGTGTTGGGTTCCTTGTTTGGGAAGTAAGTGGAGCAAGAACATGAAAAAAACTCTCTATAGTTTGATAAAATTCGTCGTAAAATTTGTCGAGTGTGTGTAAGGGAACTGACTATAAGCCTTCACTATACTTTCATCAAACAATCTCCAAGCAAGGACAGAAATATAATATATATAAATTCAATGAACTTGCGCAGGAAAGTCTCGTACAGATTTGATTCAAATTCTACGATTGACTGATTGATATTCTATGAGCAAGTGATTTGTACGAAGGAAAGTTCCAATTACTTGTCTTATTCTATAGCTAGCTCTCTTTTAGTTTGGCGAACAAACATTCAATCGTCGTTCAACAAATCAAAGAGACAGGTCACACGCAATTTTGTTCTTCAGCCAAAAAGACAGTAATCAAAGATTCACGTGCCTAATGAAACATTCTATACACGGATCAATGCTACCCGACTACTGATCGGACGATCTCAATAAGTCAGCCAATTTTGGTATAGAGCCAAATAGTTAGTACGGTAACAAAAATAGTTAAAAAAAAAAAAAGGAATCGTGAATATTTGCTGGAATTGGTAGGCCATGTTCTAAATGTGGCAACATAGCGAACAATTATTTATGCCCGAGCTGGGCTGAACTGTTGCTTTGGCCTCGAGGCTGGTTAGTATCCGAGAGAGCACGGAAGGAATTCTCAATGGTCCCGCATCGCCGAACTACCCAATCTTCTTTAGAAGAGAATAATATAAAAAACCAGAGACGGCCAGGGGATTCAACTCTGAAGAGATCGAGAAAAGAAAATCCTTGAACATCTTGAGAGTACATGCAGTGAACAGTCCCAATAAGCTAGAATGATTAAGAAACCTGGGAACGTGTTCAATTGCACTGAAACACACAATCACGATTTCTCATCTTAATAATCGACTGCTGGCCGCACTGGGTGATGCAAAAATATAGTTAGTGGCCCAAGGACTCCTGTCTCGCAACGCGACGAGGACCTATCACCTATGTGTGTGTGACTCCGTGCCTATAGAAGTCGGTGCCTCGGCGGCGACTTGGACCATGAAACCAATGTTCAACTACTTTAGAGGCATATTTATACTCCAACTAGACTAGGCCTACATTATTTGGGACAAAAAATTAGGGTATTGGTGTATTCGGAGCCGGGGAAGGGTAAGGGAAGGGTAAGGGGTGGCCGGATGAATGAGGAATAAACCGAAAAATCTCACGTGATCCACGAACTTTCCCTTTTTTAAAACCCATTTCATAGGAATATTGCAGACTCCTCAGGAATGAAGCCTATACGAAATCTCAAGAAAAAGTACCAAGGGGTGAATACACATTATTGACGTACACGCACGGGAAGGTCCGAACCTGAAAATCTCACGAGATCTTGCGAACTTTCCCTTTTTCAAAACCCATTTCATAGGAATACTGCAGACTCCACAGGAATAAAGTCTTTACGAAATGTGAAGAAAAATGTAATAAGGGGTGCAAAGGTGCAAACAGGAAAATCTTCAGGATTGTCGTTTTTTTATTTTCTACACAACAGTATAGAAGACTACCTAACATTCTGGTTTCTGGGGCAGTTGTGACTGTCGGTAAATGATCACTTACTGAAATATTATCAATTTTCTATTTATGAATATATCTAGGTGAGTAAAATTGAGACTATTGTACTTGACAATTAATAAATTTACTCGACTAAATACTACAACGTGAATTCCACTCCCCTATATATATATGCGTGAATTGGAAATTAAGGTCTAACGATGGGAAAGATATTATGGACTGAAGCCCTAGGAGAATAAATAAATAAAAGTGAACACTCCAGACATCGTTTATGATTTTCATTTTCGTTTACGTAATAAACACGACGTGGGCGTCAATTATTAGAGAACGATTGAAACCTGTCGTTCGATCTGAAGAAAAGTTGATGACAACGGCGATATTCTACGTGACGTCTTATAGCAGGTCGGAATCAAGAAATCAATATTACTATTTTCAACATGAATAATTTATGACAAAAAGGCACAGGTGGGAAACGTTTTCGATGACTTTCAAACGACGTAACTTTGAAATATTTATAACGGTAAGACGACGAGGATTATAAGAAAATATTATTGTATATAGTGCGGTCATAATTCAGAAACAGGTATATAGATAAGCAGCTTTAATATTATTATTAAATCTCATTTCATGTTTGGCTTACTTATATTGGCTTTATAACGACGCACTCTAATGACATCGATCGGTGACTAAGATTGATTGGCGTCTGTGAACACGGAATAGAAATGAAAGGTTGTTTATTTATGTGTTTTGGGCAAATAGGAAGGAAACGATCGTGGCCTTGAAAAATGCTCTTTAAAAATCAAGATGAACCACGAAAAATCTTTGTCAGGATGGTCGACCATGGCAGTAATCGAACCCCGGTCTCCCAATGACGTTCAGCACGTTAGATAAGTTTATAAAACAAATAACATTCAATAATTTTCCATTCAAGCATTTTCACTGTTTATTGATATTTGATAAATGATAACATATACTTCACAAGACATATGCACGCAATGTTAAAATAGAACTGATTCCCAACCTTACCCTTACTACTTTACCTGGAGCCACTCCCTTCTACTACCTTTCACTTCTACCCAAAACTTCCGAAACCTAATGAGTGCGACAAGGGTGGCGATTGTGCTGCTGTCGGACGTCGTTGTAGCGAGCAAAGTGTTCAGATTACTATACAATACATAGAATTCTTGTCAGAAATTACGATAATTGAAGACATAGGTGAGGGAACTGTGGAAGCGTGCAGACAAAAGATTCATGTGGAAGCGTGCAGACAAAAGAATCAACTATGCCTTGGGAGTAATTCAGGAGTATATCTATATACAAGATCATTCCAATTACTTAAATTCCTCTAAACAATTCCGGGGTTTCAGTAGTATTACATTTTTAAATTTGTTCTTGTTGAAAATAATCCGACTTTTCAGGTAACCCTGAACTTAGGAAGCGAGTATTTTTTCAATCAACAGTTGAAGCACTGATGGGTTCGAAAATAAATATAAATCAACTATAAAGTAGCTTTTCAGTCAGTATACCTATTCGAATGGTGTCTCGGGCACATGGTTATGGAGAAGGTTCCTTTTTTAACTACAGAAAAATAAGCGATCTACACACAAGCTCTGTAAATCTCTCAATGTGAAAGGTTATGGGCAAGAATTATTGTATTATATTCCACTGCAGAAATCAAACGATATATGCGTTATTATGATACTTCGCAAAGTAAACATCAAGAGATTAACTACATGCATATTGTTTGGTTTTTGTAGTATAATATAAAAACACAACCTTATCCATAACCATGTGCTCGAGACACCATGATTAAAATAGCATAGTTACTTTATTCATATTTTCATTTTCAACACGGAGCTAGTTATAATCGCCAGTGGCGTGGAGGCTATAAACACTCGGACTGAGGTATAGGTACATCCACATAAAGAAATGTAATATAATACTTTTAGAATAAATGACTCGATAGGTTCCTTACTGTGATTCAGATGTCCTTGTGCGACGAATGAATTAGAAAAGTGATGTGGAAGAGCATGAGGTTATAGCCATAGTAGGCCAGTCTTTATCTCATTTTTATGGAGATATTATACTAATTTCACTATTGATATGATATTGATATTCACAACAGCTAGGTTATATGGGGATACGAATGAGCAGGTGAATATGAAACTATGAAATGATGATAACTAAAAGAAAATTTACAAGAACCCATGCCTTATGCGGGATTCGAACCCACGCCCAAAGATGACTTCAGTTTTTGAAGCGGTGCCTCAGCTGACCGAGCGACCGAGGGCAATTTGCCAACTACACTAATATTAGTGGGAATACGCATACGCCAGAGAGATTGACTTGACGAAACTCGACCTATTATTTTACCAAAGTGGGAGATTTATTGAATCATCATATCTAGACCTACCCAGTGTTGGGTAATGAACTTTTAAAATGAACGCGTTCGTATTTTCTGAACTTTTCAATGAACGCGTTACATTTTACATAAGTCGACGATCTTGAACTTTCTTCACGTTCGATTTTTCGGTGATCTTCAACGGAATAAAACGTTCATTTGTGAGTTCATAATTTTGGATCACTCATAATTCTATTCGACACGATCGTATTATCCGTACTTCTGCGCCCAAATTCCGAATAAGATAAACTATTTTACGGTCTACCCCGAACGTAGTCTATCCGGTCGTTCCCTCTTCGGGATTTCATCATGTGATGGTTGACGCCAAGTAAGTCATATATTATTTTTGAATATTTTCTTTTCCATATAATTTTCAAAGTGAGTTTCGAATTTGAACTTTAACTTCTACAGCAAAGCCACGAAAACGAACTTTGAACTTTCTAAAAGATCGATTAATTTGACATGAACTGAACTTTTCATAAGTTCATTTTAAGAGTGAACTTCCCCAACACTGGGCCTACCCTAGTGTGCTTGATTCACTTGAGGAAAAGAAGTGAAGGGGCATATTGAATTCGAAGTACTGTTACCAAATGTAGATATTCATATAACATATTGTATATATATATATATGAGCGACAGATAAGACATCCAGGTTCGATCCTCGCCACTGTCCATCTTTACAGAGGTTTTTCGTGGTTTCCCTCTACAATCTAGGCATAATGTCGCGATGGTTCCTACAATATAGGCCACGACTGCTTCCTTCCCATTGACCAAGAAACCATCAGCTCATCATCCCATCATCTTAATAATTATCCATCCGACGTCAATACATCTTAGTTATCATCACAGTGCGTCTTCAAAATACAATATAAAAAAGAAGACATCCACTCCGCCACTGCTGTTTGTTGAAAAAATATCTCTACCGAGAACCCTGCGTAAGACCATCCAGCAGAGATAAGAATTGACTTCAGTTAAAGATCTTAGATATTGTGATACAATTGATAAAAGATACATACGAGATATTAGATAAACCAAAGAGAAAGAAAGATATAGAAGAAATTAAACATTTCTAAACGGGACACTTTTTGCCCTAACCGGTTAACTGATATAGGCCCTCTACCGGAAAACTGACCAACCACTCATTTCTATACTACCCATGATAAAATGAAATGGATGATAATGGGTTATTTTACATTCATTTCAACTGCTGCCTTACTGGAAATCTTAAATATCTTAGGTCTACATTTGACCATAGACTAAATTTAGTCTATGATTTGGCTAACTTGTCTTTTGACTTACCCATGGGAAATTACGTACGATAAATAATGATACAAACAATATTAAATAAGATTAATTCTGGTAGGCCTACCGCAGATTTGGGGTATAGGGCAGTTGAGAGAATAATTAGAGAATAAATAATTACGGTATATTCAATATTCAATTCTGGTAGGCCAGTTGAATTGAGAGGTCAGTTAGCGACGAGTATAGAATCGCAGAACTCCTTACTAAACCGCATACCTAATTTACTTATATAATAATTATATTAATACGAATTATTACCAACTTTAATTGCACAAGTTCCCATGGAAGGTCGACTATCCGTTATGTACTGAGATGCAAACGTCATTGTCTTATTAAACTGCAATTAATATGTGCAATCCAGAGTGAAACAGATGAGTGCATCTAGATATTGGATACAACACGAGAAATATTTCACTATAGTCTATTTCAGTGTATATTCTACTGCTTTCCAATCTTAGTTCAAAGCTGAACAATCTAGGAAATTCATTTAAGGTTCTAGTTTTAATATCCGATCCATGGGCTTCTTGAGCGTCGCGACGCCAGGAAATTGGATTTAAGCGAAGTCGCAGAAGCGCCATCAATTTACATTTAGATATCCAGTTTGTAGCCGACTGCTGAAGTATTCTATGGCTCATGAGTAGCGGGTGGGAAAGAGAGGGGATGAACAGATGCGAAAATGTAGATCAGCATAAATAATATAAAATCTGTTCCGAGGAATAGAGAAGTGGTTGCGACCTAAGGAAGCGACTAATTTCGAAGACGTTGATTACTTTAAACTGGCATAAATGAAAAGAAATGCGATCTTACCCCAAATAAATAGTTGGATATAATGAAGCTTTACACATTGTAGAAATTATAATGATGAGTTAAGTGATGAAGAACAATTCAAAAGTTGTGTAGAGGGAAAAGTTTTCAATCTTCTCTCTTAATATTCTATTTCTTCGATTTTCTACGAATTTCAATCATTTAAATGTTCACTTCAAAGTTTAAATACTTCATAATTTTTTGGGGGAAAACAAAGGAACATCAGGAAGGGAAGAAAAAACGAAGTGTCGAAGAAAAAGAATATCAAGGTTACCTATTCCTCACCACAAATAATTAAATTATTCATTATCCTTGAACTTATTCATCACTTTGTTCAAAAAAGTCACATTATGAATTACAATTAATTTCCAGTCCAGCCTTGGGTGTAAAAATTATCAACTTTGTGATGATAAGATCGCCCTTTTGGTGCACCGTCCGAACGATCCTGAAATACCATCCTTACTCATAACTGTTGTTCAATGGATGAATATATGTCAAGTTTCTGACGATAATGAAAAATGTGCAACTTTCATTATTGACAACAACAGGTTATTACAACAGATACACTCATCATCGATACAACAATTACAGTGGTTCACTAGTGTCATCTTGCGGACAGGTCGACCTTCGAACGTATCAACGTGATTATATTTGAATGAAAGTCCGCTATTCCAAAACTATTTCTCATTAATATAATATTTACTAAATAATCGAAGCTTTTCCAAGAAAGTCCAAAGCGAGACTCACAATCGTCAATGTTAGATCCAACCAAGAAATTTAAGAGATGCCAATCGCATGGAATTCTTATTTCGTTCCTACCGTATACGTAGAATATTCCTACAGGCGACAGAGAGGGGTTAACTATTCGCAAACTTGGTTTACTCATGATAACAGATTTCAGGTGATTTCAGGTGATTCCGGGGATATCAAGAGATTTCAGGGATTTCTTGTGATTTCAGGAATTTCTAATGACTTCAGGGATTTCTTATGATTTCAGGGATTTCTAACGATTCCAGAGATTTCTTGTGATTTCAGGGATTACTTGTGATTTCAGGGGTAGTTTATGATTACAGGGATATTCTATCATTCCAGGGATTTCAAGAAATTCCAAGTGATTTTAGGGATTTCAAGAGATTCCAAGGGATTTCATGGCAAGTGTATACCGGATTTCAGGAGTTGTTAACAAAAACCCCTCGGGCGACAGCTACTAAGCTGTATCGTATTGTTTTGAGCGTGTGACACTCATCAACTTTAATAATAATTGGCTTGTGAAAAAGATTATAAAATTATACAATACGTCACACGTCGACTGCATGGTACTTATGTGAAAATGTCATTTGATTTTTCCAGTCATGATTAGGATGCGCGTAGCGAAGAATCGAACTCAATTCAATCGGTACTCGATTATTTCATAAATCTACACTACGAGAGACATTTTATTTACGGTGTACTATACACAACGTATATACAAACAACCTTTCCTCATAAACCAACCTTATCTAACTTCCCGAGAACTAGACATAAATGAATAGACCTCACTTCAGTCCTAACTGACCTACGGGTGTTTTCCAGTAGTAAATTGAAGTACTACTGGAAAACACTCGTAGATCAGTGAACTCGTGTGCAAATGCAGCGCGGGACAGATTTCATCAAGTTCATTACATATACCAGCTAAATTAATTAGCATTCCCTATCGCCCGTCTCCCTTGGACGGTCGGGTGTCTACTCACGGCAAAAAACACCTGTCCGCATATTTGGCGGGATATTTGTTGAGCGTTGCACAAATCATATGGACACGAAATGAACCCCACCAATAGCTAGGGTATTTGCGGGTGCAAATAAGCTGATTGAAGGTTTATGATTGCTTACAAAACCCTAAAAACTAGAACCTACTCCTGACTTGTCTACAGTTTCCAAGGGTTGACTGACTTGGGCAGACAGGTATAGTTTGAAAAATGTGTGATATCAGGCAATGGCAATAGCTTTGATAACAATACTCCACCACAAACCAAAAAAACATAATTAGTATTAGGAAGTATTACGATTGAAGTCTCCAACCATAATACTTCCTTGGAGTATAGTTTAGTGTAAGTATTCTTCGGTCTTGTCAAGTTTTAACCCCAACCGCTATTGTTTCAAATCTCTATGGGATTCGGATCATTAGGAGTTCGGACAATATATTTTGTTACGTAGTACGCGGTCACCACTTCAAATTCTTGGCAGACTGAAAAGGAAATTGTCAGGACGTGACACTTGTCACAAATCCCCTTTCGAACGTGAGCCATTGTCTCCAAACTCCATGAGAGGAAGTTCTGGCTTCAACTCCTTTTGTAGGATATTTTAATTTATGCCACGTTTATTCTTGTAAGATACAAACATACAAAACACCTTTTCAGTCATTGAATGTGCAACAATCAAAGGAAACACTTTTGGTATTAATTTTTAGTTACAGGAGGGTCTGTCTGGCGCGATACTAAATTAAGCAACATGACCTTGTTCTGCTTACATACATCGCAACTATCACATCAATAGCGAGCACTGTGCTCAACCTCAGACAAGTTGTTGTAAAAACCACTTCCACCGTAATAATAAAAGTAAACTCGACTTCAATTATATTTGAGAAAATAATAGGCGAACGCAATACTTGGAACAGTTGCATGGACGAACGAACCGCAATGCTGTATATTTTCATTATTTTGTGTGTGTGTGCGATGTATGTTTGATGTAATTTCTATGAAATCAAAGTTATAGTTGGTAATGGCAAATGTGCAGATTTGGAACGAAATTAATATTATTGTTACCAGCGTAATTGGATTATTTATTGTTTGCTCAACAACCCTACCGTCAAGTAAGGTACCGGTATCTGGAAGACTTGAATATATGTCTGTAAAGCATTTATAAACCGGCACAGGTAGCTGAGTGGTTAACGCACTTGCTCCATGTGACGCGGGAGGTATTGGGCATGGTGGTTTCCCTCTGTAGTCTAAGCTAATGCCGGAATGGTTCCCTCAATATAGGCCACGACCGCTTCCTTCCCACTATCCTTCCCATACCCATAAGAAACCTTCATCTCATCATCCCATCATCTCATTAATTATCCATCCGACGCCAATAGATCTTAGTAATCATTCTAGTGCGTCGTTAAAACCCAATATTAAAAAAGCATTTATAATCCGCAAGTATTTTTTCATTGAACTTCACTTAGGCCCGGCTGTTAGCCTTTATCCGAGAGTTAGTGAACACCAAGGTTAAAATTAAAATAGTATTTTAACCTTGAGTGAAAACAACTTGATAACAACTTTTAACTGTCAGTTAGAGCTACTCCCACGTTGGTAATACCGGGCCTTATAGTTTCTTCCAGAAGTAGTCAAACCGATTTTGAACAAGAACAATCGGTTAAACCTCTTTCGAAAAATCTAGAAATTGAACTTCAATAACAAATTGAAACATCCAGTTTCACCGGTGTGAACTTTGAAACTTGGCGGCTTCATTATTTTTCCATTTCCAATTTCCAGTTTAAAAAAAGAGGAAAAACCGAATGCTTTTTTGTAAGTAAAAGTAAGATCAGAATAAGTAAGATCGGTTCGACTTCTTCTGTAACAAACTAAAAAGTAAATAAAATCATCAATTTCAACGCTATATATGAACTTAAACATGACCATACCCTATGATATAGAATAAATATTTAAAAACGCTATAAAATTACCAAATGTAACAGCCCACTAACTGGCAACTAATACAACTTCATTGACACGCGACAATCGCCACGCATTTCACCCGAGAATAAATGAAAAAATATAATAAAGAACACTACCGATACATTTCAATATTCGTAGCAATTATTTATACTGAAAACTAGCACAGAAAATTACAGAAAATTACTATCAATATAATAGAATTCACACCAACAGAACGCTATATATACCAGTAAATGAAATGTTGTGTAACTGAGCAAATATTTCATTCTAATGCGTATATATAATAAATTGATAATCTCACTGAGTAATATGAACTCTAACAATGAATGCTCCAATTCGTAAAAATAGGCGGATAGACCTACTATAGAAATTCAATGACAAATCATTTGAATATATTAAATTTCCTGGAGTTGACCATTTCTGTCATCGGGTATTTCGACTGGTCAACACAATTATTGTTTGTGTTTTTCCATAATTTCAATTGTATCATCGACTAATTTCATTATATTGCCAGTAGTATGAGATTATCAAAATAGTTGATTCTCAGTTTCAAATTTTCGCAGACGCACTGCCTGTCTACATAAACAGTAAACATACCAAAGTATGATATGAGATAATGCTCACAATTAAAAATTAAATTGAGTGTTGAATCAATTTAAAATGAATGTTTATACTGCCGTGCTAATTCTCCAACAATTTCACACTGAACTGGTTGGTAGTCCATCTATATTCTATCTATACCATACTATTCAAACACAAACACTCGCATCAATATCATTCAATTCACTGTGATTGCATTGTCACCATCCACCACTACATCGCAATAATAATTGTATTAATTTACCACGTGTTTTACCATTATTACAGGTGCACCAGCAACAAATGCCCGGAAACTGACATGATGAATCGCGCTTCATGAAGTAAGTGCATTAAATATATTCCAAGGTAAGTCTATCAACAGTGACAACATGTCCGTATTTCATTGCAAATGCTTACGAAATAAAATGCTGCATATCAAGAAGTGTGAATAAATAATTCGACGACTTTCAGCCAACTTATGGATGGAGATGTAATATGTACTCTGTGCTTATGGGAATACAAGGTATGCCTGTCTGCGTATGCACGGCATGTGAATTACGGCATGGACTGGAGAATTAATGCAATGTTGAAAGCATTGCCTAAATAACATTCAAAATAAAAATTGACTTACCTCCTCTTTCTGAATAAACAGACGATATTGTAGTCAATTACAAACCAGCGACCAAAACACAAGATAATATAATCACAACTACGACTTCGCTGTAAACAAACACTTTTAGCGTAGGGTTGTTTAGTCGTAAATAGGCCTGATCTCTTTGTCTAGAATCTACCTGCTGGCTGTTGCTTTGCAGATTTACGTATGGTGGTCGTGGTCTCTGGCGTTCATGATAACCGATCGAGCGTGTGGCAATCGTTGGCAACTGCTGCGTACTCTATGAGCAACAGCGAACACTAACTTATGTGCACACGGTCAATAGGAAGTTCATTTCACCGGTATTTATAAATAAATAAAATAATATTTGATTAAAATAAGAGGATCAACCACAGAGCTATTTTTTTAAATTCACGAGTACCTATTTCATAATGCCTATTCGAATATCTCAGATTTCTTGTGTTATTTACCTCAGTATATTTGGATCATAATAACTGTGTTTTATTGATTATATTTTGAGTTCAGGTAAAACATGTGTAACTAGTCAGAATGATTTTTTGTTTAATTTCAATGTTGATTGTAAATGGGGTGAAACACAGAGGATAGTGAGTAATAATTTTCAAATGTAATAAAGAATTCAAAAGCAAGATCGTAGGCCTACAAACTTAATATAAAAATGACTCGTCCAATATACTTGTTACTCACTGGTTTTATATTATTACTAGGTGTAACAGATGGAGTGAATATTAATAATAATCAAAAGAAAGCTGTATTCACTTTTCCAGAATTTCAGTACAAGGAATCCAGTAAAAACGTAAGTAAAGATAAAAAGGGTATAATATAATGGCAGGCCTCACCCAGGGGCGGACTGAGGAAATATTCCGGCCCTGGCAAATCGTTTCAAACAGCCCTAGAGTAGGCCTACTGTTGTAGAGCATCAAGTAAATGTGAACTTTCTTTCATGAATTTTTTTTTTCATTTCAAAAATAACCATGAGAATAACATATGGCAGGCATCATGGCATGTTGGCATCATGGCAACATCGGGCATGGTTTCGAGTCCCGGATAAGACATGGGTTTTTGTGAACGTCATTTCACCTATCATCACTTCATCGTTTCATGATCACCTGCTCGTATAGCCTAGCTGTTGGTGGGGTCGTTGAGCAGGATTTTAAAAAATAAGATTTACACATATTTTAGGGCTACTGCAAATTTCTTTTATAGACTGTACAATTACGTGTATGCATTGTCCGATTGGTTACAGTGCATCTTCAGGATGCATTACAATGTGATTTGATCGATCTCTTTATGTAACCGACTGCAAGTGTAGGCCCCTACGTAGAATATTTATTAATAAAATATAATCTTGCGTTACTACTAGGACGAGGACGGCTGTAGGACAAGTAATTTCTTTTTGAACTATATCATTAATCTTGACCTTGGATTTGACTGGCTTTAAATTTAATTTCATTGAGTTGTTTCATTTTTTTGTTTAACCCATTTTCCTAGTAATAGTACATGATATGTTTTTTTCTTAGTACTGGTATGCCTACAAGGCACTCACCAAATATAGCAGATAAAGCAATTCAAAATACATTATACACATAAAATATATTTTTCATAGTAAAAGTATGTTTTTCTAACAGGTTTTCCAGAAAAAAATTGCAGTTTGTGGCTATCTTTAAATTTAAATTTTTAAATGTACCATCCATACTCTCTCTAGTATGCAATTCAAAATACATTTTACACAGTAGAAGGTATTTTTTATTCATTTTTTATTGTGAAAGTATGTTTTTTCAACAGGTTTTCCAGAAAAAGTTGCATTGTATGGCCATCTTTATATTTAAATTTTGAATGTACCATACATACTCTCTCTGGTATGCCACGTACAACTGTGGGCCTATATTTTCATCAACTATTCATTTCTCTCAACAACAGGAAATGTCATTCCGTGAGTTTGAATCAGCTTGTGACCAAAGCCCTAATTGCATACTTATGACGGACATTGCTCGCTTACGGTGTGTCCGAGAATGTGTGTCGCCATCATGCTACCAAGACATTTACCAAACTGATCAGGTAACAATTAAATTAAAATATTTATTTTAAAGCACATATGCTTGTAATAGTAGTTGCATAACTCTACCAAATCAATTGCAAATTCAAATTCATCAAGTGCAAAAGTGCAAACACTGGTCAAGAATGAGTCAAATAATTCTCAACTAGTTAAAACAGGGCTGGTTTAATATCTTTTGTATGTGTTCGCGAAAAGACGATTCAGTACCTATGCACCTCTCCAAGTTGGGTGATTGTAACTGTTGAAACAAATCTCAAGGAAGAGAGGGGTGGGGGGGGGGGGGGGGCAAATACTCTGGGGCATAGCTTCAAAGTATATACTTTTCTCCTACAGTAAGCTTCTGAGCCCCACAGCAAAGAGTTTTTGAATAATTGGGATGTTTCTTGTTTACACTTGATATGTTTTGGGATCTTAAGTTGTGAGAAACTAGAAGCAAACAATTTATGTGCACCTATCGCCTCATAGACCTCTGCTTTGCTTTTTGTATTCTCTATATAATCACAATTGCTAAAAGAGAATATACTGGTTGAGTAGTTCACTGACGCTTATTTAAATATTTAACAGTATCATAATTCAAATTTAGTAAAAATCCGAAGTAGCGCCTATTCCAATGTGCCGCTGTAAGCTACCCAAAATAGTAAGCCCACGTCGCTTAACCTGAAGCCAGCCGAGTTCAAATCATTAACAGTCAATTCTGGAATCTCAGAACCAGTTAATATCTATTCTTATATGTGATGGAAGCACAGCCGATTCACATAACTAATTTTCTTCAAAGTTTAAACAATAACTTCTTTATATTGTCTTTATACAAAACTTTGCAGTGAAAAATTATTGTGGAAGGCAAAAATACCAGAGAAATCAAAAATTATTTCATATCAAATGATTTTTTGTTCATCTATTCTAGCATGCTTCTTTCTATAAAACATTCACCAAGAAAGAGAAAGTCGGCTTTAAACATGGCAAATTAACATTTCAAGAAGTATTATACGTAGTTGTGACGAAAATGAAAGAATAAGTATTAGGGACGGTGTGAATATTAATAAAAACGATTGAGGCGCCCTAGAAAATAGTCGGCATCACCATTCGACCATCATTGTTGGAACCGGAGTACATATAATATGTAATAATAAAACTAATGAATTATTATTCATTCTGCTTTGAAAAATTATATTTATGGTTTTAAGAATCAGAAAATCTTATTAATTCCATTTGTAAATTGAGATGTAATTTAATGTAAGAGTTAACTATGGCATAGTGGAACCCATATTCAATGCTGCCATTGGGCTGTAATCACAAAAATTGACCTATTACATCTTCTCATGTACCATAATGAAAACTTGACTTTTCTTCACTCCTGTTCCATTTTCTTGAGTTCTATCTATCTCTTCAATATTCAGTGATTCAAGTGATCACCCAATTTATGAAGGTCAAAACATAATGTGTATGGACTCTAATCCACTACAAGGAACCATCTTTGTTATTACAGCTTTCTTATTGTCAACATGGATTTCACATATTTATTAATAACATCAACTATTATATTGTCTGTATAAAAATTTCAAGACTGTTTAAAGGTTTATTTACACTCATGAGTTCATCATCATGCAAGAAAGTGCCAACTAAATAAGAAAATGATATTTAAATTTAAATGAGACTTCAGGAGCATTATACTTATATATACTAGAAAAAAGAAATTGTAGTTTTGAACGATTTTATTGCAGTCAATTTCTAGCAATTTTCTATGTAGTCGTGATGATAAAGTTCTTGAAAAGCACTCAAAGTTGCAAGTTTATGAAGTTGAACACAAGTTTCTGTATTGTTTACAGCTTGAAGAAGGGGAAATTGACGTGAGACTGAACTCTTTCAAGGGTTGCTTCGTACAGCGTTCTAGTCGTCCCAGAAATTAACAAATGGAATGCAACATTCTTGTAAGAATAATAAAAAAGTATGATAATTGAATGAATTTCAAGTCATTTTATATTTTACCATTGTATGATTTTCAATATGTTCCAACAAACCACATGGACTCTTATTCTATAACTCGTAAATGATATGAAACAGGAATACTAGTGACAAAATATGTTCACAAATAAAGTATGTATACTTTGTTCGTGAACATGTTCATTATCAGAGCACATGGGAGTTGATTAGGCAAAATATCAGTTTTTATGGTGATGCATTTTCAACGGAATGATGTATCAAAATTCTAATAAGGGAGAACAGATATTTTCCATACTTTCGAAATCGTCAAGCGTAAACAGCCCCAAAACTTTTTTTTTGCCGTATTGTATACATTTGACAATTGTGTGACATGAGTTGAATAGTTATATCCTTGAACCATCTTGAAGTTATTAAAAATATATGTGTTTCCCGCAAATTAGAATTTTGGAATCTTATTCCATTCAAAAGTTATCACCGAAAAACTGACTTCGCTGAATCGACTTGCATGCCCTCCTAACGTTCAAACCCCCTACCCTAACATGGACGCCATATTAGTAAAAACATACTTGGTTCTGACAAAGAAAGTCACCACACCACTCACCTGGGTTTTGTTCTGACGATTCCCTATGCTGTAACATGGTGTATCATTTGGGATCTAACTATTTTGCCTCGCTTTCACCTCGTATATATTTATATAATATATAGTAAAAGCGCCATGGAGTGACTAGTTAGAAATGAAGTAACGTCACTAGAAAGCTAAATCTCATCAGCTATACAGAGACAGTCGATAATTGTGTAATATTAAAAGTACTCTAGTTCTTTTTACTACATTGTGACATTGGTATTATTTTTATAATTGCAGGATAGTATTATTATATTGTTTCATTTATGAGGATAATCATGTTCATAATTACGTCATGTTGTCAAATACTTTTTCATAAAACTGTATTTCTATCAACAATAATTGCTATAAAAAAACATTGTAGGCCTATGACATGAAAGAGATGATTTATTCTGGATAAATTGATTTAAAAAATTGCATGAATTGGGAAACTCGTAGGGAGTGCTGCCATTCTGCAGTACTCAGAGGCCCTTTAGACGATCAACTAAATTAGCAATGTATTTCGGCAATGTATTTTTCGTCGTGTACAAGATCCTGAAATTTTTATTTTCTGTTGTAGCGGTGCCAGTAGCTTGAACTAGCGAATGCCAGTAGCGCAACAACCACTAAAACATAGATCGACAGTTGCGATACAAATACTAATTGATATCACCTCGAGGAATTTTCCCCATCCTCACGATACATAAAATCTGTTTGTATTATTGGAATTTGAAGATCAATATAAACATAGGTAACCTAAAAGTAATCTGTCTTCTGTATCACTGAAAAAAGGGTTAGTTGATAGAAAATGGTCAGTCACCAATCTTTCATTCTCCCACTCTACGACAAGGCGTCAACAGAAGCTAGGCAGTCAACAGAATGTGACGTTACACTTTACTGGTCGCTGATTGGTCGGCTACTAGCAATATTCCCTCGAAAGTTGAGCGTATTCCTACTCGAGGCAATATGTTGACAGCAATAGCAATTTTTGTTTTAATGTTAACGCGAGACAGGAAAGGCATGTATGATGTTTGTTAACTTAGAAGCGATACATTTCAAAAATGCATTGCTAGGGATAAGTTGATCGTGTGAAGGGGGCATTACACGTGACGCTACTTGTCAGTCTTTTCTGAAGAAATGGAATTGTTGTACATATTCACATGATTTGGTTATGGAAAAGTCAGAAAACCCTCATTCATTGAATTTAATACATCTAATTATTTCAACTATTTCTTTCAGTATAACAAAATAATATCAATGCACTGGTTGAAGCAGTGAAATTGATTCAATTACTTCAGTAATGAAAGAGGTGTAAATTCATGCAAGTCTTTAAGATGACAGCAATTTTTAGATAAATGGATTTCTGAAACATTTCAAATGGTATGGATTTCAGGATAGCCATCTTTCTTCAATCTTGCTGGTTTTGTAGGAGCTATTTTGATGATGGACAGAATGAAGTCAATTTTTTTTTGTAAACTTTAGCATGTATTTGTATCATATTTATAATATTATATGTATGCAGTGGGTACATCAATATACAACTTCAAATTTCTGACTAACTTGATGCTATTTTAAATACGTATACGATAAGCTATAAAATAAACTCACTCAACTTTGAACAAAAACTTAACACATACTGATAGAACAATATAATATAGTGAAAATGTTAAATTTATACATCTTTTTTAGTGGTGTATTCAACTCATGTGAAATTAAGAAGTGAAGTAGCTCATACTTTGCTAAATGGTATTCAAATATCGTATCTGCTTACAAACAACTTTCTCGGATAGCAAGATTCCATAGTATTAGATACAAAAGTTAGTGACAGTCTATTCAGTGTATTATTATTTATTAGACATTACAAAATGAATACGTATTATTCATACTGTTAGACTTGACAACAATAAAAAAATTAACAGATCAATATACTAATGACTAAGAAGCTAGCTAGTTAAATTTTAATTACAACATTTACACTTTACAGTAAATAAATAATGCCCCTTAAAGATTTTAGCATTCCTAGCCATTGCCAATACATGGGTTACTTTTTTTCACTTATAACAAATCACCTGATCAATCATTATTCGGTAGGATTCTTCTTGATTCACTTGCTCAGATTTGCACAGTTTCATATCTCGTAACTTTCACGGCTCGAATATCTTCTTGCGCTCAGCAACCATGCCACTGAGTGGAGAGGGAGAGGGCGAGAGGAGCGGAGAAACCAACGAGAATGGGGATGCACTTCTAGAACAGCTTATTTTTGGAGACCAGATCAATTCTGAAACACATGTTGATAAAGCTATGTTAGGTATAATTACGCTGGAGCTTGGCCAAAATAAAATTATTACTTCCAATTCATCAAGGTAAGCTTACTACAAACGAAAAAATGAGATTGTTTGCTCAATGTCCCCACCAACAGTAAGGTTATTTGGAGGTTTGAATGAGCGGTTGATAGATAAATCATGTTTATAAAAGCCCACGTCTAATGTGAGACTTGAACCCATGCCCGACTTGACATCAGTTTGTAGCTGAATGAGCCACGGGCAATGGGGAAATAACGATAAAGGAACTTACTAGTACTTGAATAGAAATTGTCAAATGTACAGTAAATGAATCAGATACAATTTGATTGCATGCAGATTAAGCTTATATAGCACAAAAACTTTCAATTTTTGTCATTGTTTTGTTTTAAGAGTACTGTTAGGCCCATTGTAAATAACTACTAATATATTATTGAATTGAAAATTACAGTTTTAGAGGCATTAGATTTGGCCATTATATAACACATATTGGTAAATTATGCCTTCATCTCACTTTTTTTTCGAGAAAGTGGGGGGGGGGGGGGGGGCGCATGCCACATCTGGTTTTTCAATATGTGACTGATGAAATAAAATGACTGATCAATGATAACTTCTCCATTCTTCCATCTACCTACTTTTGAACTATGATTAACTAAAAATCACAACTTCTACTACACTTCAGCACTAGCAGATATAAAAAATGCAATTCCCCAAAAGGTCTCTAATTTAGTAGCCTACCTGCATTGGAGAGAGTTGACGGTTCCTTAAACTGCTTGGACTTTGAACTTTGGTCTGTTGGATTCCCTGCCTTGGCTCGGTTGGATGTACCGATTGTGGAACCTACAAATGTTGACCATACAATGTACCTAGCTCATGCTACATGACATACTACAACACTAGCTTTTCACACTCTATGTACATTTTGCATTCACACAAATTTCAATGCAGTACTTGAATAAGGTAAATATCAAGCCAAGATGGAGAAAACGAGAAGACGCACCTTTAGTTTGCGGTGGATATTTTGTTGCCAATTGTTGCACTTTGTCCCAGAGCTTAGCAAGGAGGACAGGATTATCAGCACAGCATCGCTCGGCATATAAGTATTCATCCCTCAAGCGAGAGCACAGTGCGCTAAGTTCCTCCCCATGCTATTAGTCACACACACAAGCAACACAAAGTAAGAACATAAACCTTTACACTCAAAGATGTGTAGCTAAGTAATTAGACAGGCATTAGTTACAGAGAATAAGTTACAAGCATAGAAAAAAGGGAATATATACTCACTGTTGTCACAGCACCAAGTTTCTTCTGAAGCTGTCCAATCTCATCACATTTCTGCTCCAACTCTCGACTTTTCCGTCTAAGAAGTTGAGCGGCATCCGCTGTTTCTTGTTCGCTAGCTTCGGACACGAGATGAGCCCGAAGTTGTTTGTTTCTAGAGTCAAGCTGTAGGATATGTTGCTGAGCATCGGCCAGTTTCTTATTGACGACTCCTAGTTGTTCTTCGTACGAAGCAGATTCCACGCATTTCACCGAATACTTTTCAGACAAGGAGAGAATTTCTTGCTTGATTTCGTCCATCTCAGCCCTAAAATGTAAAATGCAGACAGTAAAATCATTACTTTATCATCACCATGAATCTTACTGTCAAATATCGCAATTACTATTGATAGGCTCATTCCAAATCATCCGAGTCCAAATCATCGTCACATTCACCACCTGAAATTGATTCACTTACAACTCTTTCTATATATTCTATTTTAGTCTCATAAAGCAGTTGATATGGATTTTGTTTTCAGACGACAAAACGTATCCAAACAAAATATGTCCGTAATTCTATGATTATTGAGTAAAAATTTATCTCAATTTGTATGTGTGTGAGATGCTATAGAAGTTGAAAGATCGCTAAATTTCTTCGCATTTTTGTCAAAATGTAAGCCTTGAATAATATTGCTCGAAATCATTTAAAACACTTCAATGTTTTAATTTAAAATACACTATTTTGTAGAGGAATGTTTACAGATTGTGATGGTATTGGATAGTTTTTATTAACTTTAAAGGTGAGCCGTGTAGAGCAGATATAGTTTAGTGCTTTTGGCCGTTCATGAAAAAATGACGGCAAGGAAGTTGAAACTGACAGACGATGCGTGGGATCTACGTCATAGATCTCGAATGCCCGGGGCAATTCCGTGAAATGTCAAACTTTAAAAATTCGTAATTAAATTAGGGAGAGACGTAATAAATCGTAGTTTTCACTATCGTTGAATAATTATCTCCATTCCTCTGTAGAAGCAATTGTCAGAGGTTTAATGTACTTTAAGAATCAGCTGTTTCAGGCTGAACTCATGTGACTGAACACACTTCTATATCAATGAAACCTCTGCGCATTGTTCCCAGATTAGTTGTTTTCCTCTCTTTTACCAGTTATTCTTTCCCACCTTACTCCATACGACCAATGTTAGATTCTTCTGGATTTATAATTTTCTGCGCAGATGGTTTTATTTTCCTGGTTACTTAAAAAAAGCGATAGATAGAGGTTTCACTGCATCACTGAGTAATTTCCATTCTTGAAACCTTGATGTAATATATATATTTTGGCTGTTGGCATGTTCACAAGCTCTACCAAAACGCGTTGACAACACTATTGGCAATGTGTTGTTATCAAGGTCTGCTATGTATTGGTGGCCATAAACAACACGCATAAATGATCAGTCACACACCTTGCACCAACTTGCCGATATTAACAACCCTCAACTTTCAATGGAGGTATGTAGGCCTACACTAAATTCAAGTAAAATTGTTAATAGAATTGCCAATGATAAGACAGGAGATAAGTCTTCAACTGTCAAGAAGTGAAGAGTGGGTGAAAAATGAAAATAAGATGGCCGATTTCAAGTTGAAACCTTAGTTAATCATCGTTCAGAAACTGCCGACACGTTTTACAAAAACTTTAGTAGGTCTATAAAGACTTTCAAACTCATTGTTTAATTTGAGCAAATATAGAAAAAGGAAAATACAGCACAAATGATGCTTAGTTAAAATAATCTACCGTACTCACTCTTGTTCTTTATGTACAACACTAATATCTTGAGCCGACTGCATTTTCTTTACAAACTCCGTCTTGAATTTTGCAATTTCCTTCTGCACTTCCATTTCGTGAGCTTTTCTCATCGCGTCGAGAGCAGCTAACGTTGCTTGCGTCTCTTCAGCTAAAGCTTGATCCTTCTCAAGTCGAGATTGCTCCAATTCTTGACGATGGTTATCTTCCAGCTCGGCTATGATACGACGGTGAGAGTTTTCTGTTGCTGCCAGTCCTTTCTCACACAAGGCCTGCAGAAAATGTAAAAATATAAATACTGTGCTACATTTACTATACTAAATAATGTACGGCAATTACATTAAATATGCAATACATCATCTGACTAGATATTTGATAATTGGTTTATATTTGCTATATTCATTATATATTTTTTGCCATGCTATATTGGGCTATATTTTTAAAATATCAATTTTTGATAAAGTAGTAGAATCGGTGTTTTCTATAGCTAATTATGAATGTCAAGATGCAGACCATTTTTATAACGGGTCACGCAATATGGCAGTCTATCAAATAATCAAAATAGTTCATTGACATATAGCATTAAAATGTGTGACTTGAGTCATCAGGTTAGCACTGACTATGACTATGAGACACTAATTTCTTCTTTGACATACAGAAAACTTTTTGAAAATCTCGATTCACACTAGGCCTATAGAAACACACACAACATATAGGAAGGACATGGATTCGTTCTAAATATGTGTTGGAATACACATTAAAATCATAATTACCCTGAGATGCTCGATCTCCACTTGATAACGTTGCCGAATGTTTTCCTCTCCATCAACATCTCGTTCTAAACCAGCTGACAACGTTCTGTGGTATGCCGCTCGCAGATTGTCTACTTGCTGCATATACTCGGAATCAAGTGTGCCAAGCCTACGTTCCAAACGCCTTGCTCGCTCTTTCAGCTGAGCTTGTTCTTCCTCGTGTTGGTTTGTCAACACATGTCTCTGATTCTCAAGGTCACCTAGAAGATGTGCCATTTCTTGTTCCTGACATTCTTGTACTTTACGTAATTCCTCTTCATGTTCTTCCCGTAAACTTTGCATCGCTGCTTGAAGCTGACTACAACGTTGACATTCTAAACCTTGTAGTAAGCTATGGGTTATTCTTGATATTTGCTGACACAGATTACTACACGTAGCAGATACTGAATTCCACGTATGATTACTTTGTTTGTTTTCAATAACAAGGGGGTCAAAATATACTGAAAATTCTTTACTCACAAAGTTTTGTAACAACTCCAATTCAGCTTCCACTTGCGAAAGTGCTACAAGAACTTCTGTCATACGTTTTCTTTCAGTTGCATCAGAAAGGCATTGCTGACTGTCACCGAATTCTTCCATAACAGAGGAGTAACACTGACGAGAAAATTGATCAAATAATAACTGAAATTCGGCACTGGTAGTGTGATCAGTATCATTAGTCGATAGTCTGGAGATCTCGCTATCATTTTCCAACGTACGTGATACAGAAAAGCTATCATTAATTGACTTTCGGCCAGACAAAATTTTAGTGCCGATCATTGGAGCAGCATCTTGGCTTATAACTGCAATACGAGCATCTATTAATGCTTTCTGAGCTGTAACGTCTGCAAATTCCAATAAAAGTATTCGAGACTGTTGAACGTCCTCATCATTAAGAACAATTGGTCCTCGTTTCTCCCGTTTCAATTTGTCAAGACAAATTTCATATTTTGCAGTTAACGCTTCAATTCCAGATTCCATTTCTGTTTGGAGAATTTGTTCGACTGTATCCGTCCACCTTTCAAGAATAACTCGTTGGGCTCCAAGTAAACTGAAATGGGCCTTCTGTTCAGAGGCTAAGGTTGCTTCGTATGCTTGCCCGCAGCGCATAATGACGTGTGAAATCTCTGCTTGAATAAGTTCTCGGTTCACTGTTTTCTGTGCCATTGACCATGCTTCACGAATTCGTCTATCCTCTAATGATGAACGGGAAATATCTTCGTTTGATAACGTTTCAATTTGTTCATGGTCACTTGTTAAATTCAAAGTTTCAAGTGCTAAGGCACTAGCTAATTGCTCTAATTTAGTTTGTCTGTAATTTTTCACATAGATATCCAACTCTTTCTGCTTCTGACGAAGCGTTTGTATTTGTTCAGAACTAACTGGAATTGCATGTGCCACTTTACTTCCCCTGCTCTCTGCAGCCACAGTAGACAATGCCAGCTTATTGTGTAGAAGTAAACGTTCCGAAAGGACTCGGGTCAAATGCTCGGTGGATGTTTCAGAGGGCTGACTTGATGTGCCTGAGCTATTACCGCCTAATTTTGCCTGTAATGTATTTATAAGTCGACTACTTTCTAGCATCTCCCCTTCCATTACATACTTCCTGAAAGCATCCGTATCGTCTGTGCTTGATGCTACTGCTTGAGCTATTCTAGCAACGAGAACAGACTCGTAAGCAAGTTTTTCAGCCAACAGACGTACACGCGCATCTTCGTCAAACCGTCCCGACTCGCGCAAGGACGTGCGTTTCTCTGAAATTTCTCCGAGTTTGATCTTCAGTAGAGATTCAAGTCTACTGACTACACACTGCACCGAGTTCTTAACATTCGTCTTATCTTCCGTATCTAATCCTTGGTATTCGCTAGTCGTGTCTCCATCCTCAAATTCTCTATCAATATTCACTTCTATTGGTTGAAGGAGTTTCTTGGAGCGAGGTAGACACTTGGGTGATAATGTTTTGCCACCTTCTGCAGTACATCCTTGCTTTGCTCTCTCAGCGGCTTTGGCTACCTTGGACTCTAAGGAACTTAGTCTAATGAGGACCTTCATTGGTTCAGAACTGGTTGCACTGTCAAGTGATTTTCTACGTAACCGTGAAGACACTTTATTTGCTTTGCTTTGTTTCTCTTTTTCTACAGTTTGTGGTGATTCACTTCTAGATGACCTAGATGACTTTGGTTTTTCAATACTTGCAATCGATACTCCTGTCTCTAATGTACTGATTTTGCTTTCAAGTTCAGCCAACTTTTCTTCCAATTCTTTCCCAATTTGAAAAGATTCTCTTCCCTTGAGAGATAATGATCTCCTCTTTTCTTTTGAATCTGACTTGGACATTTTCTGTTTTAATCCTCGTACTTGTTTCTCGGCCGCGCTCAGTTTGAGAGTTAGATCATCAATTCTAGCGACCATCAACTCTGACTGTGCAGTATTATTCTGTTCATAGCCATGCGCATCCTGCCTAAGTGAGATGCAAGACAGTTCTAAATCATCATAAAGCGTGTGAGATTCACGAAGTTCTCGTTTCATGGCTCTAATCTCTTGAACTGCTTTCTCAAATCTCCCACGTAGTTCCTCATATTCTTCCGTTATTCTTTCCTTATCCATGTCATCGAGATTCAAATCCAAATCAATATTAGTGAGATCGCTCAGTGAATCAACGCTTCTACCTCGTTCTCTAGAAATTGAAAGACTATTTCTACTTCCGCGACCTTCCAACTCCCTGACTCGTCTGTAGAGACTGTCATTTTCCTCAATGCCCTGAGCTAAACGCTCACTGAGAGAAATTACTTCGCAGTGTAAGTGTTCGATATTGTCACGCTCGGAAGCCAGTTCTATTGTCAAATGATCATAGCGTGCAGTAGTTTCTTGAAGTATTGCCTCTGTATCTTCCAGTTTGTGCTGCCATAACTCGCTATCAAGTCTATAACGTTCTTGTATTTGTTTGTACAATTCTTTCCAGTCATCCTCCATCGCTTGCTGTCTCCACTGTGACACGAGTCCTTCATGTTCTCGTAACAAATCATCGTACCGCTTTCTCAGCATCTCTACTTCTTCTACTTCTTTGGTCTTCTGGGCAAGTTGAGCCTCGGTCTTCTCCAACGATCCCAACAGGTCCTTGACTTGTTTCTCCAAGGTAATAACTTCAGCTTGACGATGGCGTAGCTTAAGTCGTTCTGGCTCTGCCTCACTCACTTCACGTAAAGCAACACTGAGTTGCAGTTTAAGCTCTGATAGTTCGGAAGGACAACTTTCAATGGTAAGCAAAGAGCTCTTGCTAGAATCCATGCCGATGCTATCGTCTGGTTCGGACTCCGGCAATTCGCCGCATGAAGCAAGAATCAAGTCGTCTGGAATATTCGAGTCCAGAGTGGATCGTCGTGACGACGGTGGGGATGACTTGGACCTTTTATAAACACCAGCTTTAGAATTTGTTCGTGACCTAGCTTTTTCTTTAACTCGTGAGATAGGAGTTCGATTGAGTGGAGGTGATGGTGGCAAGGGAGTGAGAGGCTCTCCCCAGTCTTGACTCTCTCTTCTCCCGCCTTCCGATGCAGTTCGATACTCTTCGTCTGATGAGAAAAGGATGGATCGAGGTGTTAGAGGTGTGCTCGTAACAGCTGGGGGTTCGCGTTCCGGACAATGGACCGTCAATGGGACTAGGTCACGTTCTTTCTTCTCTGGGATGATAATCGGAGAATCAGGTGAAAGTGGCTCTTTGAGACCAGCCGCCCGACGAATTGCAGACATCCAGTTGGTTCGGATACCAGCTGTTACAGCTGACAGCACGTATCGACGCTCGTCCCACAACTGAAAAGTAGATTGAAGAATGTATCAAGAATAATTCTAGAATGCAAGGATCTTTCATACGTTTTTTAAAAATATATTATATTAAGCCTAGGAAAATAAGCAATTCAAACTTTTGGTAGTTAAATCTTCAGGCCTGATATTGAATATTTCATTTTGTATATTTTAAATGTATCAATTGCCGAAATTCATTTTCTACAGATTTGTGACAAAGAATACAATTTTTAAGAGTATCATACAACTTTCTAAAAAAAAACTTTTTTTCTAAAAGGAGAAGAAACTGGGATAAGAAACGCTCTTGAGAGAGAATCAACTACTTGAGAACAGATAATATTGAAGAAATTAGAAATTGGTACACCACATTTCTGTGCTTAATACATTCACTAATGAAAATCTCTACCAAGAAATGAACACACTTACCAGGGTCTGGAAGCCATAGTTCCGTGCCACCAGTACTTCTGCAACACTGCTAACCCCACTGAGGTCGATAACACCGTCCAAGATTCCCTTATCTTCAGCTGTTGGATCTCGATAGTACATGAGGGCAGCTCCTCTGAGCACGAACCAATGTTTGACCCAGTCTTGGTTCGGTGCTTGCTTCATAAGCCAACCTTTCTTGATGTTTAGTAGATCTTCTGCTGGTAAATCCACCCTGCGTTCGGAGCTGGGCGAGTAACGTTGAGTATTGATGTCAAGGCCGCAGCCGTCTGGGTCTCCGCGGACAGGCTTGTCAATGCTGTCAATGTGGTCGGAACCACGTAGAATAGCTGGACTAGCTGGACGTCCGAATCCCTTCCTCTCCTCTTCACTGCAGTCTACGTCTCGAGTAGGTCGCACCTAAAGACAAAATCAAAATGAGTATAAATAATGGTTACATTTTGTATCATATACTCAATTAATGACAAAAGAATGTATCAAAAACATAGTTGGTGTGCAATTGCTAATATCTAACATAATTAGGGACTTATAATGTATGTAAGTAGGTGTAAAACAGGTTGTGAATTAGCAGTCAATAACAGTAAGATTTAAAATCTAATTAGAACTAATACGTGAAAATTAATCTCTTATATGGGGACATGTTTCCACAGACCAACCTAATAAGTAACAAATACCGGTATACATTGGTCAAAGCCGAGTGCATAGCTAGTGTAGATACAAAGAAGTTTCAGAATATGCCTAGAAATGTTAAGTAGATTTTAAAAAATAGTTTGAAACTAATTAACTAATTACTTACAAATAAAGATATTCACTTAGATGAGTCACAACTTATTGTAAATTTAATTCATCTTAAACGGAATAGTGAGAGGTCAATGAATCATTATTCATTGCATAAAATTTGAAGTTGGTTACTCTTTTCCCTAGAGCAGAGTAGTCAACTACTGTTATTAAAATACATGCCATCATCACCCCATTACTAGGAATATGAACCACACCTTTTTGAAATTAGCTCTAAATAAAACATAATTTATGATTTCAACCTTTCAGGTTATATTTATATTATGTCTACAAATGGAAAATACCCTCATTATGTAATGATAATTGGATCCTACATATATGTATTATAAATATTATGATGTAAAAAATATAGGCTCGAATATAATTAGCTTTTGTGGTAGGGCCTACTATAACATGAAATGGTACTGAAATGACTTATTGTTTGTTTTCGTTCAGCTGTGACATTAGTTGGTTAATGAATAATAAGCTTAGAATATTCAATGTATGCTGACTTATTTGAATAATGTAATTGTATACGTACACCTGTGTGTGTGCGTATTACCAGTGCTCACTGTTTCATGATAAATTATTAGCATTACTTCTGTGAATGTGTTTTTCATAATATATCAGATGTATTACATAAATGAATTATAACAATAATATATCTGTGAAAGTTCACACTAGATATAGGCCTACTCTGTCCACACTAAGGTTGGCTCTAAATTCTCTATTCAATTTATAATAAGGTACATTATTTATATTGTGAGTTTTTATATTTATATTGTTTATACTTTTTCATCCTTAGCCTTAATTGGGGAACAATGATGTTGTATCAAGTTTCGATGTTATTAAAAAAAAAAAAAAAAAAAAAAAAAAAAAAAATATTGTGAGTGCTTTTTGTTTCATATAGGCCTAATTCATATGAAGATAAACAATTGTATAAATTATAATCAGATATTTACAAGCTATTTGCTCTCATTTATAGCTCTAAAAAAACTTGAAGAAATTTTACCGATCCTGCCTTCGAGTTATGCATACATTATAAAGATTAAAGAAGGCCTTGACTACTATGAATTATCACACCCCTAGTTATTTTCGATATACAGTGATAAACAGTTTGCACCAGCAGATTTTTAATATGAAACAATCATAATTCATTTGATGTTCACTATAAATAGATTTGAAGATATCTGAGGAAGACTAAAAATGAGCACTAAAATTCATAGAAACAAGGATATCATGTGACAAAAAAAACAAGCTTTACAGAATATTTACCAACACTCAGATATGAATCCTTTTCATAGTGAGTAATGACATTAAAAGTTCATATATAAAATTATATATATTCAGATACCAGTATCATAACAAACACTCAAGTTTCAATCACAGTTTATTTCTTACGTCACAGCGTAGCAAACGATTATGAGAAAGTCCCCGTTGGATGCAAAGTCTATACAAGTGACCATTGTAATAATAATCTAGAGCTCACCAAAGTCTAGAGCTCACAATCAGGAACACTCACCGTGTAAGCACCAGCACGGGTTTGAGTGTGGCGTCTATACCGGGGTCTCGTCAGCGAATCAGCTATATCCTTCAGCTTCTCCTCTCGCCTACTCTCGTCGTACTCGTCAAAAATAGTTCGAGTCTTGTCAACCGGGATGTCAGACTTCCTCTCTCTCCAAGACGGCAACATACCAGAAAAATCTTCCGAGTAGCTCCTTCCCGTTTTGATCCCTCTTCTCTCTCTGTTTGTCACTCGCCTCGAGCGTGCCTTATCCTCGGTCTGGATTTTGTCCCTTGTCGGGGGCGAGGTCGATGAGGCAGGCTGGTCTCGGTAGACGGCAGGTTGCTCTTTGACTATTTTCTCGATCGGAGACAACACATCTCGCGTCGGAATAACGTCTTCGTCCGGCGACCAATGAGGAGGCGGCTTCCGAGGTTCGGTGTGGCAACTGTTGAAACGAGGTCTGGACTCGCTGGGAGTAGTGACGTGAGCAACAGTCGGAGGCTGAGTGGCGCTGATCGGCTGGCCTCCAGGAAACGTTGCGTTGCGTTTGTGACGACCCTTGATTAAGACAGAGACGAGTTGAAATCAGTTAACTACGTCCTACAACAGCACAAGCCAATTTAATCGCAGGAAATCACCAATTTGGTATCTTTGCCAAATTGAACAATAAAACTCAATTATTTTGGCTTACTGGAGAATTAAGCTTAATGGCAGCTCACTAGCACAACTGTAATGAATGTAGGAGTACAACCTACTGTGAGAAAGTGCATGAAGTCTGTTTCATCAACCAACCATTCATTAAACAATTAATATGCAGTTGCTTTCTTTTCTCATACTTTTTTAATCATAACAAATGACAGCCTGAAAGTCTTATCTTGTTATTCATAAAATATGCCCTCATTGGCACAAATTGTAATTGTATAAAAAATACTTTTAGGCCATGGCATCCAAAAATATAGGGGATCTGATGAAAAAATAATCAAATGAATATTAAAATCTGACTGAGCAAATACATTTTAGAGTATTTTGCTTCAAGTGAGTGATCCCAGTTGTAATAAGAGCAAGCGTTTGTGTTTACAATATTGATATGACTTCTCTCATAGAATCTTCATAAGGTGTATTTGAACTACACTTCAAACGCAAATAATTAAAGTCAATTAAAAAATGAACGTAGTGAATGTGGGTACATAACTGATCGTCTCTCCCTTCTCTCACCTTGCTCCTCGGGAAGACCGACAGCACGTCTGCCCACCAGCGATATTCCTCGCGACAAGTGGCCTTGACGAAATGGACCCGATCGGGCGCCGTGACGCCGAGACTATACGCGTTGCCGGTGACATCCTCGGCGTCGGATACCTCCACCACTTTATTCATGTCGATGCTAGCCTGCGGTACCGTGTCGGGCTGCGGAAACAACAACGACAAGCTCTGATTAACCATTCACATAGACTCGTTGGTATCCACGAATGAAAAAGGTTGTCGACCAATATATCGAACACAAATGTTACGTGCCGTGGTATTTCGAGGGCATTATAAATTTTCAGGACGAGGTTAACGATATGAAACGCAACTGAATCTTTCAATAGCGTTAAATCCTCAAAGTTGAGGCTAGATTATGCAGTTAAAATAACGAAAAATTCACAATAACTTCTCAATACCTAAGGAACCTTCATCTCATTACTCAGTCATCCGATGCCATTAGATCTCAATTATCATTATAGTGCGAATATAAATAAATAATTCAATTGCTTCTTGCGTGGATACAAATAATTTACATATACAACCCTCAGTCCAGTTCAAACACGTTTCAATATCAGGGGCAACAGATGTAAATAATAAAACTCATCAAACCGGCTTCAAAACTATCTCCAAGTATTCAATTCGCATCAATTCATACTATTCATTTACGTTATTCTCATGTAAATAGTGTTGCTGGCTTCGCGCGGAACTTGGCTCCTTTCAAGCTGCCGTTTGACTAGATTATTAACAGAATGCAGAATCCGTGTTCGCTCCAGCAACAACTAAATAAATATTGTTGCCAATCTATGTAATGTATATTCCTTTAGGTGATCTCGTGATCTGTATTATAGGAAATGTACATATAAATGTACTTCAAAAATATGTTGATCTCCACAAGCAGAACTAGATTCCCCGCTCCCCCCTTGCACGCTGTTTTACATCGGTTAAGAAATTACTCTCTTGTGTGACATATCCCGGTACTCGATTCCCAGTGAAGCACTCTGTGGTAATTTGTCACACATGTGACATGTCGCTGGATGAGGATACGCGGAACTCGTTTTCCGGGTGTCAGTGGGAATGAAAACAATGAAATAAAAAGTAAAAACATTGGTTACACATGTGCAGCGGGATTGATACAAAAAAAAAGAATGAGAACTGAATGTGTCCTCAAGTATTTGGTTGGCATGCATAAATAGTTGAATAATGTGTGTATTAAATTCCAATTTAAATATCAGATTTTTATCCGTGTGATTATAAACTATGACTGAGTTACGATTTCCAAGATTTCTAATGACTGGTTTACTATTGCCAGTTCACAGTTCGTTTTAATAAGCTGAATAAGTTTTTTCCGTTCAAGTCTCAGTTAATGCATCGATTACCCCAATCGTCTGTCATTAGAGTAAAAAATAGCGTATTAGCTTGTAGTGTACAATGGAATACGGAAACCAAGCATTCTCGAGAACTTGCAATGAGTCTTATCTGCAATATGGCAGCTTGATCACAAAAACTCAATTAATAAAGGATCGTGGCATTTTATCTATGCTTGCAGGTGAGAAGTTTTGGCAAGAGTTGACGTGTTTGAGGCGTATATTTTTGACAGGAGTAGTAAGTATAATAATATCCATCTTGGTTTGTGGCGCGTGATGGAATGTGTGGCCGAAGAGAGGAGAGGAGGGCTCTAGCAGGGCAGGCCACCTTGATGTTATATACAGAGGTTGGAGTTGGGTTGGGTGACCTTCGAAGACCAACTCACGAGGGCTTCGAGAGGAACCACAAACCTACACACACCTGTTTCAATTTTCACAACCAAAATAATATGAAAGTGATACGTTCTATAATATAACAAAATAAATATTCAATTTGTAAGTATACAAGGCAGATTTCTATCTTTTCCAACAAGATATCATCAGCATATGCATGAATGAATCCCACCTGCGATATTGCAGCGAAATGACTTGGTATTGAATATTGATTGATAAGGACTTATTAATGAAGCCCCACCCATGTCCTTCAAGACTTGGGAAGACTTTCAAGAAAAACCAACACTTGCAAGTTTGCAAGAATTACGTAGGTATCTACTGAAGGCAAGTGATAACGTCGTTTCGTATAATGCCTTATACACGCGATTTCTCTCCGGTATATAAAAGAATCGCTTATCCAAGAGTCTTGTCACGCACTTGGCTCAATCATCTCCATATTAGTATACTTTCTTATTCCTTTTAGATGTACTCGAGACGCTGTCCTGCCCGTTATGACTAGTTATTACCATTGCGAAGCAGGCCCAGATAAAGGGGGAAAGTGTCTAACACCGGCCGACAATTACCTCCCTAAGGGTATTGAAGCTTTCGATGCCAATGCCTGCCAGGTACTTGGCAGTCAATGACTTTTTTCTTGGGTAGAAAACCGAAAATGTATTACTATATAGGCAAACAGGGGATGGATGTGGGGTGTCGAAGTGTCAAACACCAATCGAACTTTGCTCCCCCCCTCCTCCTAAGGGTATCAACCTCGGTAGCGACAATGTATTGGGCAAAGAGATTCTTCATGGGCAGAGCCGAACCATTGTGTTTTCGGTTCTGGTTCCACCTACAAGAAAATAAGGGTTCCGGTATTAATCCAAATCAGTGTCTGAACAGTTCCAGTCACAATTAACGACTATTTTTTTCATTTTATAAACTAAAATAATGTTGACGATTAAATATCTTAGTGGAAGGACAGAAAGTTGGAAATAGAATCGTTCAATTTTTAAAAATTCAATTAGTTATTTTTAATTAAATGGCTTCACTTTTTTCGGATCCGGAAACATTTGAACTGTGATGGGTAAGTAGGGTTCAAGCTACGTTAGGCTATACGGTACGTTTTAAACTCGATTCAATAACTCAACAGTGTCGCTTAGTATAGTACAAAACAAGTACAAAACAGTACAAAACCGTAAACGCAGACATGAAGAGGGAACAAGGGCCTTCATATTCTGCTGTTTTGAATCAAGAATAACAGAGTATTTCCAACTTGAATTCATGACCCTCACTCAAATCAACTAGAGACGAGAGTGAAACCGATCTTCATTTTGGAGAAGTGGATTAGTTAGGAAAGCGTCAGAGAGTGAATGAACCGACAACTGGAGAAACGCTGGATTGATCTCCTATTCTCTCAGTAATAATCAGTTTTAAATCTAGAATACGTCATACGGTATAGGCCTACTATAGACAGCCTGGTCAAGAATCAAATATGAAGCAGCTATAGCGTTGTATTTGCTAGAGATAAAGGCTCGAAACGGACATGCGTTAGTGGTTGTGGAATAGGGATGCCGGTCAATCGGAATCTTCATATCTCGTGATTCAAGCACGATTAATTTCAGAATTCTTCATCAGCTCGTGATTTGATGATATGTTTATGAAGGACATGTAACTGGTAATGAGGTTTACTACTTCCCTTAGCGAGTACAATTACGAGTTTCCTATCACATGGCGAGCAAATAATATGGCGGTCACTTCAAGCATTCGATCAAGCTATCCTGGAAATACGCGCTAAAACTAGAAGACAAAGTGCATACACACTTGACGCACAGTCTATGGAAGAATTAACTATTAAATGAGCGTAGGCTTCGTTTGAATTAAGATTTAAAATTTAGATCATATACCACTTCATGTGACCGTAAGTGTACATCAAGAGTACATGGGGGTGGATTTGAAGAAATTTCAGTCTTTTGAGGATACTTTCCAATCCCAGAGAAAATGAATATTTCTTATATCAATCTGGATCGTATGGCCTATAAGTACAGTCAATCGGGGTTACTTTGCCTATGGGAGGAACTTTGCCTATTCTACCGATTTAATTATTAGTGAAGCTGTCATTTTCGAACTCTTAAGAGGCTACTTTACATCCCACAACCCATGAGTAAAACCTATAGTAAAACCTATAGGGGGACGCAAAAAGCGTCAATACAGGCCTTCAGCTCCCAACACATGGTGGGTAAACGGTAGGACCAATCAGTCTAATTCTTTTTGCAATAAAACAACAATGAGTAATATCTGTGACTTAACGTTCAGTAAAAATCATAATTCTGTATCATATTACTCTGAAAAAATCGTAAAAACAATGAAAAACAGGTAGAAACATGTTGATTTTTGACAATTATTTTGAAAGGATTGAAAACATACTACGAACTAAAGCTCTTCGTACAAGCACGTATTGAATACTAGTGATCATCTAACCGAAAACTGTGAACTGATACGGTGATTGGTTTTTCGTTGCCAACTTGGGCCCCGAACGTCTGCAATCAAGCCGGTAGGCAAGATGTAAAGCGGCCTCAACTTTACCAGCATACGAGGAAAAAAAGTTGAGCATTATGGCACCAAAGTTTGAAAATTACAACTTCACTAATAATTAAATTGGTAGAATAGGCAAAGTAACCCCATTTGACTGTAAAAAACTATTCAACTTCTTCGTCGCATAATTTCACTGGTGTACAGCTGAGAAAATACATTTATAGCTGTGTACCTGTGAAAATGTTACAATCGAAGGTCAATAATTTCATTTCACATCAAGGCCGATAATTTTATTTCACATCACTTTGAAGATATGAAAGAGATGTATGTTTCGTCCGTAATAGAATGTTGATATTTCATCCTGTTCAAAAGTTATTATAAAATCTAATAGTTGGCTAAATTGACACCCATTGGCTCATAGAGATTATCAATTACGCGTGGGAAAGATAGGAAGATGGGAGAGCTCCCAAGAAGACTTGAAGATCCTGAACCTCGTCTTTCAATGACGATTCATTGTCCTGACACTTCAAAGTGTGATCGAAGAGTTGTTTGCGTAAGAACGTTCAAGTGAAAAATAAGTTTCATATGAATGAAGTAGGGCCCCTACTATAGATCATGCAAATTTCTTAAATATAAATCGTGAACTGTAAAGGTTGCACCGGACAAAAAAGTTCAAGCAACCAGATATTGCTATGCATAATAAACTGTCGAGATCATTAGCAACAACAAAAGGGTAGTATAATTCTAAGCGTCGGTTTTACGAATTCCAGTTAACTATTAATTAGCTGACTATTTGTTACGGTATGAAAATAACATATGTAAAACCAAGGGTGATAACAAGTTAATCCATCAACTACGGCTTGAACCACTATCAGCTCGTTAAAACCGGAGCCAAGTATAAAACTGAATAAACATTTCTTCTCCATTTCACGGTTTTTAATTCTCATGTCATTTAAAAATTAGCATATGTGCAGTAAATTTTAAAATGATTATTGAGTGTTTGGCTGAAGCGAAGTAATCTGTATCACTACGTGTATCCTCCAAAATACATAAAATATAAATCAATTGATCAATTCACAGAACTCAAGACGTATTGCAATGTGATAAACCAATAATTATGTATAAACTGTATATCCTCTTTCAATATCTCATTTAGTTGTTATTGTTGTACACATAACAGATACTACGAAACTACTTTATATTAGTGCAGTATCGATTGCACGCAATGCTTTAGCAGCTTATTATTTGCATCTGATAAGGGGATACATCCTTTATTTAGAGATGAAATGGAGAAGTTAATAAGCAACGCTGCCATGATTATACCCATAATTACACTATATATATAGTAATGTATAATTATTAAATATCTACAACGTGGTGTCCTATGTAAACTATAGATAAATGTCGGGATGGTACCTAGAATTTTCACTATACAATATACACGACCGCTTCCTTCCCATTATCTACGGAAATTCTCGATATTCCATCATCACATTAACTTTAATCAGACGTCAATAGTCTTCGTTATACAGAGCGTCGTTAAACCAAAAGTAAAAAAATCTACCATACGACAATTGAGCGAAAATTTCTACTTATAATTTTCCGAAACGTATTTCAACACTACCCAACAACCTATTCCAATTCCTGTTCGCTCTACAAATTAATCCACATTGTCAAGGGTCTTTCTTCACTCCTACTGATTCTCACCACTCATGCGAAAAGCGATTTTTTTTTGTCATGGCCATTAGATTGTCCGCACAGGTGAATCAAATCAGTTTGTTTACATTGTTTCCTGAATACACGTCATTCGGATTTAACAAGCAAGATATATTTAGTTCCACCAAGTTGCGACATATTAAAATAATGTGCATCCACGTTAAACGACGGATTCCCTCTCCACATCCTGTCATCGTTATTTGTAAATACGTTATAAAAACCCGGCGACTTATCGTCGATTATAAATTATATGTATATATATATATATATATATATATATATATATATATATATATATATATATATATATATATATATATATTTATATATATATATATATATATATATATAAATATATATATATATATATATATATATATATATATTTATATATATATATATATATATAAATATATATATATATATATATATATATATATATATATATATATATATATATATATATTCACATTCACATAGTTTGGATTGCGGTTTGTCTAGTTTCTATGATGGTATATTATCTCGTCACTTAAATATGTAGTAGATGAGAAGCAATCTTACGTGTTCGTCCACGGAATAGCTGAGTTCCCCATCGTCGTATAGAACGAACCATCGCCTTTGCCATCTCTGAAAAAACAACAACAAAAAACATTTAATTATAGCCTTTGGTGTTTTGTAAACTACCATCTACAGTGAGGTATATACATTGTTCTATTAATGCAACTGAAAACATATATGCTAAAGGCACAGAGATATTGAAAGAAGAACCACATATTTTATTGGATTCTGGATAATGTCCTGGTACAACTTTTTTTTTAGTGAAGCTTGATTCTGGATCTGAATAAAGGCAGGCATACCATTATCAGATAGGACTGGACATGATTCGAACGAATTCCAATATCTTTAGGAAGAAAAATTAAGATTATTTAGTTTATCATGTTCCTTGTAATTTTGTAGCAAATTTATGAGAGTGATGTCTGTGTAATGTTTACCAAAACATTTGAATAAGTATAAGATCTTTTAAATGAATGCAAAATGTCAAGAGTCAAATGTAATCAATTATTATTATTATTGCTGAGCGTAGCCCCAATAGTTGAATATAGAAAATGACAAAATAGTTGACAAAATAGAACTAACAGATGAATAATTTCGCCAAAGTGGCATTGCGTTGCATCATTAAATCTGTGATTTTCGAAGAGTTCAACATTCGACACTTCTTTCGAGAGTATATACACCTTCTAGCTTCCAATAGTGGATTCACGACACTTCGGGGTAAATATATACATCACGATCATACAACTAATTCGAAAAGATTATAACAAGAACTAAAAAAAACTACATTTTTACAACTGGGTTTAGATATACAAAACGAGACTCACTAATTATCATTCACTCACAATCAACATATTATACACATTACGTCATAGTCATCAGTCAAGAATACAACGTCATGCTCTTCCAGTTCTATTACTTAGTCAAAATGATTGACGTCCTTTTTAATCCCATTGTAGATTATTTTGTGGGTTAAATCAACGAGAGATTATTAATTAGTTACTTGTCTGATCTCTAACCATGAAATGTCACCTTGGTAAGTCTTGTATGTATAATCGTATATATTTTGATAGAGAGATTGGGATGTTTTTTATCTGTAGTATCAATGAATATCGGGAGCAATATGATACGTATTGTCTTCATTAATACTGTATCATAATATCAGACCAGTAATCTAGGTATATAATGTTAGGTGTAACAGCTGTTGAGAATGTGAGATGATGAGACTTGAGATTTGACCACTCTTCCGTGACCCATTTCAAGGTATTATGTGACAAATCAAGTAAAAAACGAGAATCGTGAAGGATAGGGTTCTATTGTTGATGAGGGAGGGAGAAGAAGGAGAAGGGAGATTGAAGAAAATAACACAATAATGGAAATTTGGAAATAAAATCTGTTTGTCCTGAGGATGATCGCAATAAAGATTTAATCTCGTATTGAAAATGTATGTATTCGTTTTTTTACTGCTTTGAAAAAGAGAAATCAACTTGAACTATGCCCAACTTGATACTATTTTCAATGAAATCTGCTCGCTCCATTCAGTTTTAAATACGTTTTCATTCAAGTTTTCTAATGATAATTGATAGATTATCAAAAACGAAAACGCTGAAATCCCCGTAAACGTGCGATAAAAGAATTACGAAATATTGAGAACAGAAAAATCTTCTGGCCATTGTCACACAAAATGCATATCTATGAAAAACAATGAAGAGTGTGAACCTCGAAATTGCCATTGTATTATGTCAAACATATTCATCTGCATTTTAAATTATATTATCTTTTTTTTCAAACGATTGTTGATTGTTGCGAAGGCATTTGACCTATATTCCGACTGGTGCACAGTTTGGAAGTACTATATTATTAGATGTTGATAATCTTATGATGTTAATAATCTAAAAATCTACCTATCTTTTGCCTTCTCTATAAGGTCAACAGGTCAACTGTTACAGAAAGTAATAGAAAACAAACATATTTATTAAGATGGGCGGAGTTATATGACTGAAAAACTCAAGAGCTTTCAAAAGATGGAATATATTTGAATATTGTGGGCGAGGAATTAAAGCACTTGGTTCATTCATCCACAGCAAAAGATAATTTTACAGCGAGATATGTATGTTCATGTTATGTTTGAGTCCTACATTAATTTTGCTGGGTACACATGGTTACAACTTACAACACAACAATGGGAAATTATCTTTACTATCTTTTACATAAACAAGCACAAACATTTCTTTCGTTTATTTGTTTAATGAATGGTAAAGGGCGTTTACTACAATCATTGACATAATTACAATAAACTAAAATATTATCATAAAGTTACAGGTATACGAGCGACATTGAACGTTTAAAAGTCCACCTATTGCGTAGGTCTCACTACACCACATGCAGAGTCACACCTCTACAGCCTCTCTTTATATCAATCATAACATTGCACTGTTTCCTAATTATCATATTTAGACATCAACATCATTCAATTGTTATTATTAAGTTATTTATTCTCAGACCTTATAGATAAGTGCATTTTAATAGTAACGCGAAACGCCCTGATGCCAACATATACCCACTCGAAGACAAGTCAAGGGGAGAGAGAGATATTATAGAAACATCATATCGTAATTCTGATGCAATCTGTTACGGTATTATAAAATGAAAAAAATAACACGTTATATGCCGTAAGGATAGCCCGGTTTGGTATTGACTCGTTTTGGGTTGACCGTAATACTGTTGAGTGCTCAACCTAAATCCCACACGCACATATTGCATACATTGGGGACTCGCCATATCGAAACTGTATACACATAAGCCAACATCGCGGGCTGGGATTACAAATCTATTGGGACTATTAATTACTTTCATTTACAGTCACATATTGTATTGCCTCATTTGTAATGTCATAACATACATTTGATGATAACATTGTCTCGATGGACACAGCCTGCCTATTATGCTGTGTGGTCGGCACCTGTTTGAGTGTATATAGCTGATGTCAGTCACCCCAACAAGGCCTGTATAAGTACCTCGACACCAGTCCAGTCGGCAGATCTTATTGCAGGTGGATGCAACACGCTGTACCCACTTTCTCTGACCTCGTTACAACTTGTACACACTCACACATACATGGACACACTGTGTAGAGTTGCCGACAGATCGACCTTCGGCCATCAAACTCGAATCTGCAAAGTCTGACAATTTCCGAAACCTTCTGCTGTCATATTTTGACATATTGTCCTCAATGACAAACCTAACGGTTAATTATTCATTCACTTCCGCTCGACTATTCAGAAACTAAATCACAGTCCAGTTAATTATGTTCGACAGAACTAGAGGACTGAGAGTAATTCCGGTAACGTAACAATTCAATTAAAGTAGTCGAGATCATGAAAAGATCAAACAAATAGCACACGTTTTCTATGCAATGGTGAAAAAAAAGCATTGTTATGGTGATTCCGTGTTCATTCATGTAATTGGAAAGCGTAGTTTTAACAATAAAATATACAGCAGGAAAATAAAGTTAATCGATAAATGCATTCCATAATAGTTTATAGAACAGGTAATAAAAACATAAATTCACGGTACATTGACAAAACATTATTTTGACGTACCACATCAGACTAGGCTACACGGATTGGAATATGTCGAAGACTAGAAGGCTTCAAGAGGACGACGAAGTTTAGTGGGCCAACTGGAGTTTTAAAATACCGGATTGTGGATAGACGACCGTTTCATTAAACCGCTATATGCTATTATACACACACACACACACACACACCATACACCTGATCAAAACAACTCTGGGACACTACTGGTTTCAAGCCACTCCTTCCTTCATAATCCGAAGAGCAACAGGTAACGACACTTGGCAAGTTAATTTCGAAAGATTTATAGGCACACGTTTTGAAATGCAAATGTGTTGTAAGTTTTAACGGTGAGGATGTCTCTTGAGATTTGATTACTTTTTAAAAAAAACTTTGGTATTCCCCCTTTTTGTTTTTTTCTTTACGCTTCACAGGTCAAATGGAGGAACCAATAATGAATGAATGAACATGAACTTAGAGAACAACATCGCTTCAACTTGGATAAGTTCAGTTTATAGAAAAAATCGTTTGGACGCCGTTTCTTTCTCACAGTTATGAAATAAACCAAAACATTACTAACAAATATGTGTATAATTTGTTTTGTATATATACGTTTGATCAAGATTAGCTTTGAATTGACAGATTCATGCACGAATACATTCAATTTCAAAACAACTATGGGCCATGGCGTAGCTTTTTTTCAAATACAAAACGATCTGACATTTAAAAGTAAAAAGCCAGCTGTACCAACTGATGATCAAGTATCAATCGGTTATCTAATAGTAGAGGTACGAAAAGAACAAACGTAACCAAGGGTGAAAACAAGTTGATTCGTTAATTTTTGCAATATTCACAAATCAACAGTTGGTACAACCGCCTATGGATCAATTAAATATCTATTGACCGAATATAGAACACCTTCAAAGAGATTATAAAATGTATATATACTATATGATCATCAATTTAAATTTGTTCGTCTAAGAAAATATTTTCCCCATCTTATTGCTTGTGGTGCCCCACTCAAACGATCCCATCTTCATCCATTGCCTTGATTGGGGAACAATGATTTTGTATCAAGTTTCGATGTGATTAAATAAATGTATCTTATTTCTATATAAAACAAAATGAAACCAAAGAGAAGATATCTCATGCATATGTCTTGGACAGTTTTAGGCTAATTGCACTTTATACATGCAATATTAAAGTGGCTCATCCATAGAAACATCGTCAATGCAACATTGTATAAATATAGATCCAGCAGCGCCATGGTTCTAGCGTAATCAACTGTGTGTTTATTGCGTGTAACTTGCCATAGTGTAGGGGTATAACCAGTCGTATTGGTTACCAACAAGGTCATCTCGATCCCCATCAGAAGAAGAAGAAGAAGAAGAAGAACTTCGATAGATATTAATATTATTCTTCGAGTCTCTCACCTTAGTGCGGTTGAGCGGGTTAGAGAAGTCCCAGCCTGGGGCGACGAACAAGTAGCCGCATTTCGCCACTTTCCGGGTCGCCTGTAAAAACATTAAAAACACACATCGTCAATAATCAGCCGCCAATACCTATCTCGTGCAATGGCAGCTAGGCAATTATATAAAGTGACATCAATAATTAGAATGTCGTTTCAACTAGTGCCATTACTATCATCGCTCATGGCTGGTCCAGAGGGCGCGGTTCGAGTCCTTACATATACAGTCTGTTCATTTTATATTTGGCTTAACGACGACTGTACTGTGACTAAGATATATTGGCGTCGGTGAATAATATATGAGATGATGGGATAAAAGGTTATTTTATTAGGTGTTTTTGGATAGTCGAAGGGAGTCGGTCGTGGCTTGATGTTAAGGAACCATCTCAGTATTGAACTGAACGACAGAGGGAAACCACGAAAATTCCTGTCAGAATGGTCGACCATGGCGGGATTCGAAACCAGATCTCCTGAATGACGGTTCAGTGTGCTGGACGGAAGAAAAAGGTTCTGATCGACCGTCCCTATGTTCCACAACAACAATTTTGCGCCTTCATCTTTCGTGAATAAAAGTATAACAAAATAACAGTAAAATCATTGATTGTATTACATTATATCGATGCAACTGAGGATTTCACGCTCGTCAAATATGTAAGTGCGTTTCTTATCATGAAGCATGGCACGAAAAATGGTAATGAAGCCTGAAATTGCCAGAGCTTTATTCTCGCTCATCTTACAACGAATCTTTCGCGTTTGACTAGTACCAATAACGATGGTGATCATGTTTGTTACTTATAAGTCCATGGGAGTCGATCCAGCGGAATATCAGTTTTTGGTGATAACTATTGAATGGTATCAGATCACGGAGTTGTATATACAGTACTATATAGATCTGATATACCATTCAAAAGTTATCACCCAAAAAACTGATATGTCGCTAAATTGACTCCTAGGGACTCTTCTGGTGGTAGACGAACTTCTATCATGGATAAAAGCTATATTTATATTACTAAATACTTTATATTTACTTTATATTTATTATTTACATTACTTTTAAAAGTCTCTCATTACTTTTTCTACCAATAACTGAGAATAATGAATGCAATAAATATAACATTCACGCATTAGCCGATAGTCAAAGGCGAAACGAAGTACATCTGTGTTATCATAATATGTAATTAGGATAAGCAAGTAGCTCAATGTTTTATGCAAAAGATGAGATGCGCTTACACGATAACACATCAATTATTACTTGTTCAACTTGTTTTTGCAGGGAAGACAACATGATTTGCACGAGTTCAAGCTACGTCAGAGAAGTGGTGTACAATTGTGAGAATCATATACTATTATAATAAGATATGGGTGAGCCTCAACGAATAATTAGAATTAGATATAACATGAAATGTAAATAGATGGCTTCACACGAAATTAGGGTTTCTCTCTCTTTCTTATCAACATTGTAAGGTATCTCTTTTAACAACGTTTTCAGAAATTAGACTAATTCCACCCTTATCGTCTATCATTTTGTGTATAGGGGTGTTATGGTGAAATTGGATCGCTAATTTCAACTGTGTGAAAATATAAGTCTACATAAATTCAGCAACTTTTTTATAACACATAGTGAAAATTGATACAAAAACAAAATGTCGCATAACATGATGGTATGGAAGTCAATAAACGATAATTATGTAATTAAAGTATCCATATATTTCACCCAGAAAATTAATGTTAATTTAAAAACACAAAACAGTAGTAAAAAAAAAAAGAAACGAGCACACTGCTTGTGTGGAAATAAAGACGCGGGTCAGATTAAATATACGGATGGGAAGAGGAAGTCGCACAATTCACAACCGCGCCTTCATTTGATGATCATCTTGTTCTTATAAACAATGGCACGTCATTACAGCTCATTGTTTTGTGTAATAATAATATAAATGAACATAATGCATATCATACAGATTACGTGTATGATTATGCTGCGACCTGTATAAATAATCCAGCGACCTAGTCAAATCTTTTGATGTGACAGAATACTCATAACACTTAGAAGAGGATAATTAATATTATTATTGTTAATAATAATATTTATTAATATTAATTATTAATATTGTTTATAAGTTGATCAGTAATATCTATAGTATCTACAGAACTATTTATTAGTAATTTTTTTGGATCCATATTTATTCATTATATTGATAGTCATAGGCCTTCATTTTCATATTTTATTTCAAATTGACAAATTTGAATGTGTACTGTTATCTTGTCATACAAGTTGAATGGTATATATACTATATGAAATGCTAATAAATGAAAATACAATTATACAAACCAGAACTGTCATTTAAGAGTGCAATGGAAGTCGATTTGGCGAAATATCGTGTTTTTTGTGATAACTCATACGAACGATAAGATATCAAAATTCTATTACGGAAGAAACACGATTATTTTCACTACCCTCAAGATGAAAACTAGGCTATAAGGTAAACGACCTATAAGATATATAAGGTAAAACTATTCAACTCCTATCGCATGTTTGTCAAGCGTAGGCATATAGGCTTACATGCTGAAAAAAAAACAGTCGAGTAAAAAAGCCTGAAAACGCTTGCCAATTATGCGCCAAGAGTTATATAGATGTGCCTTCCCTTATACCATCTTGAAGGTATCCAAAATACCTGTGTATCCTCCGTTTTAGAATGTTAATATCTCGTATACCGTTCGGAAAATATCAAAACCAATATTTAATGCACTCTTAATGACATGCCTATAGTACAAATAATATCGCGTGGATTCAAGTATGATGCTATATATAAATTAAAATGGATAAAAACAGTCAAAAACAGAATCAACTGGTGTCCAGTGTCATCGTCCCGAGAATCTATTCATGAGAGAAGGCGCGAATCACCCGTTCGACAGTGGTATCAGATAGTCGATCGGAATCTTCAACTCTCGCATTCACGTCTACTAAATGTGCATATTTCATTTATTATACAGTGAAAGGGAAGATGGTCAAATTATGAACCAGCGAGGTGTTAATAATAAAAATGCTAATTACAGTAACTAGCCGCAACTAAAAGCATTCAACGCTATATTTAATGATTCTTGAACGAGGGAGCAATTGAACGATTACTGTTGTCGGGAACCCACCCACAGACCACAGTGCAACATTTCCCGTGTCAGTATTTAGATTGCAGGCTCATTTCGTATCTTGCACTGGTAATGTTTGGTTTTAAGATAATTTGTATCTGTGATTTGTGAACTCCACCTGGCGGGATTTTTTTGCCCTCTGGGTGCTAGTGCTGGGTACGCCTTAAGTCTCGTCATGAAAAATCTTGGTATATAGACCTATACTTGCAATTGTTAAGTACGACAGCCATGCACTTAAAAGTTATAACATCGTGTATATACACAACCAACCAGATCCTCTTCAGTTTTTGTCCTTACAATTTAATTTGACTGATGTAATTTCATAAAGTATAGGCCATGATTCCCATTTTTTTTTTAAATTGTAGTGAAACTGTTATACTTGCGTATAGAGCTATATACTATGGAAAAACGGCGGCGAAGGTCGACAAATGATTAATTAATCTATCTCGTCTCGTCTATACCGGTCGAGTTATTTCTATTATATACAGAAGAGGTTATAATACCTGTATTGTTATTTGTTATATTGTTTATTGGTTCGATTTCGATTACCGGTATTGAAAATATGTAGAAGGTATTTCAACAACATTTTTTAATCTAGTAAAAAAAAATAATATAAATAATATATACCTATGACCTGTAGGTCATTCGACCAACAACATTCGACTAGAACTGAATGATTCTCTTTCAAATGTTAATTAAATTATTTTATACAAATGTTCAATAATCAAATAAGATTAATTTCCTGTTCTCATTCAATAGTCCATCGAGCAGTCACTACAAAATCACCGTGAAACAAAAAATTCAAACCAATTACGTGTTATCTCTCAATTAGTTCCAAACTTGTACGTTATCTTCGGGGTATAATCAGATTAGCCGATTCGCCAACTCCCCCAAACTACTTTCTACGCGTTCATTATAGCAAATAGTGCAAGCGGTCGAATCGCACGACACTTGATATGTAAACAGTGGCAATGGAGTCGATGACCCCTAGTATTTTCATCAACAATACCAGCATGATTCACCGGATTGGATTTAAATGAGGGTTGTTAACTGAGGGTGCTTATAATTTGTTACACCGGCACATGTAGCTGATTGGTTAACGAACTTGCTTCATGTGACCCATGCAGGAGGCAGTGGGCATATCGGACCCGGTTTGATCCCCGCCACCATCATGGGTGATGGCACTAATACTACGCCATTAGATGGGTTTTTCGTGGTTACCCTCTGTGGCTAATGCCGCGATTGTACCTACAATATAGGCCACGACCGCTTCCTTCCCACTATCTTTCCCGATACCTAAGAAACCTTCATCTCCATCATCCCATCAATCATTCATTCACGCCAATAGATCTTAGTAATCAGTATAGTGCGTCGTTAAAAACCCAATATATATAAAAAAAATTGTTATAATTGTATCCACGAAAGAAGGTCGTCTAAGAACAAAACAAAAACAAATATCACCTTTATATTGGTTCATTATTTACGTTGGATTCAACGACGCAATGTACTGATTAGTGAAATCTATTGGGTCAATGAATGATGAATGACAGAATGAGATGAAATGAAATGTGATTTTATTAGGTGTTTATGGATAGTTCAGAGGGGAGCGTCGGTCGTGGCCTGCTAATATCAACATGAACCACAGATGATAGAGCTAAAAACTCTGTCAGATGGTCGACCATGGCGGGAATCGAACTCCGGTCTCCAGAATGGCGGTTCGGTGTATACTATAAAGACACTCGACCATAAGTCTCAGTCCATTATATTGGTATTACGATGGAATGTTTTCATTGTTATAATTTTTCTTGGCAAGGTTTACAATGAGTAATGCATCTACACCTTTCAAAACCATTGGACACATTGCAGCGAAATTAAAATTATGTCAATAGGCCTACGAAGATTTTACTATTATAAAGTTGGTAGACGACATTCTTTTTTCGTGGACGCAAGTATATGGCTCACTGCTCCGATTAAAAGTGTGTGGTATTGCTAATTGATACATCATTCTTAATTACCGCATGACAGGTGCCACCTGCTATTGAAATGAGTAACTTATATAGGTACCAAGTGGCAACTGCGTGTAATCAAATTAATTACGCATGAACTATCTTTCGAGATTGGTGTTCGTATACACTTTCAATAGCACTTACATACCGACATTGTATATACAGTGTATTAGTGCCCTCCGCACAATACAGTATATCACGATTGATTTACTCTATTTATAAATATTATTATGCAAGCTGCTTTGATGAGGCTTATCCATGCATAGGATAACCCAGAGCCGTGCTTGTATGATTCAACGAAGAGATTTGATATGTACTTATGTTAAAATTAAACTTATTGAAAAGAAAAGAAAACTAACAAGATAAAATTTCAATCTCAGATTTTCTCATATATTTTCCGATCAGATAATATACGTTAATAATTCCAAATCAATATTTATTATTGAGCCCGGTATTACAAAGTCCCGTTAGCCTTAATCTGGTGGTTAGTGAAAACAAATACGGTAACATTATTAACAATGGTGACCGAGTGAAAACAGAACTATTCCCATGTTGGTAATTCCAGCCCTTGGACAAAATATATTCTGGTCGAAAAAATATACTTTTGTTATGTTTTAATAACATCGAAACTTGATACAAAATCATTGTTCCCCAATTAAGGCTATGGATGAAAGATAGGATCGTTTACTAAAAAATATACTAGCATCCTGGTAAAGCGTCTACAGTCTGGGGTCTGTACTGCAAGTGCAATCAATTTGAAGATACAGATGAACGTTTAACCTCAAGAGATTGTAATATATTAGTAAAGGTCTATAGAGTAGATGATGCAACAGCGATGCTGTACTTCTTACAAGTTGAAAGCTGCAATTTTGGTGGCAATGCATTGGATGTTCTTTGGCCTATCTTTAATTTTTTTAGTTCTTCTCTTCACTAGGCCTACTAGTAGCGTATCTGCAGCTTTTACTGGCTATAACTTATAGCAGTAGCCACCATAATGGCAGCCATCAATTTGAAATTATTATCCCTGCTGTTCACTTATGGAGTAGTAGCAGGGCCTTGTATAGCCCCATCCTCAATCTAAAACAACACGGTTATAGCTCAGTTTGCTGAGGCACCGCTTCAGAAATTGAAGTCACCGTTTGGGCGTGGGTTCGAGTCCCGCATAAGGCATGGGTTTTTGTGAAAGTCACTTCAGAGTTTCATATTATGATCATTTGTGCTCCCGTATAACCTAGCTGCTGGTGGGTCGTTGGGCAAACAATAATCAATCAAGTAGATCCTTCGTGACATATATATATGTCTAAAATTTATTTTGTATAATTTTGTATAATGATAAACTCTACATCTACCGTTAATGGAAAGAAGTGATCATTGCCCAAGAGATTTACTTCAAAGTGGAAGATATCAACATTCGTGTGTTTTGTGTCCGGATTACAGAAACAGTCATAATGTGTTCCGTACGTTCGGAAAATGAAAGACTTTTATCTAATCAAAATGGGGTGGTAAGATCGCCCTTGAGGTGCCCCGTCCAAACGATCCCATCTTTCATCCATAGCCTTAATTGGGAAACAATGATTTTGTATCAAGTTTCGATATTATTGAAAAAAAAATTGACTTCTTGAATATGTGTTATGTGTGTTATGTGTTGTTATTTGACTTCTTGTTATGTGTGTGGAGAGCGAGAAGGTGCGGGTCGGCAACCTCCAAGAGTCGCTCCTGTTTTCACATCGCACCAAACACTCGTACTACATAGCTATGGCACATGCCAACTGATGTATGGACACGACGACGAAAGTGGATGCCATTGCCTTCCAGCCACAGGCCCGCGCGTTTCTCTCTAACGGCTCCACCAATGTTTGGCACTTGTCACCTCTCATACCTGCCCGTAGCTCGCATGTGTCACTGTCAACAGGCGAGACACACAATAGGAAGTCAACTCGCACGGCATTGTTGTGCGGGTACGTGCACTTATTAATATATAGAGCCTAGAGAATAAATATAGAACGCAGTTCCACAATCCATGTTGAATTTTAAATGACTTTGATTCACATATCGAATTCGATATTGTATTCATTATAATGTTGCTGAACGACCCCACCAACAGCGAGGTTATATGGGAGTACGAATGAGCGGGTGATGATGAAATGATGAAGTGATGAGAGGTGAAACGACGCTTACAAATAACCCATGCCTAATGCGAACCCACGCCCTACGTAAATTCAGTTTCGATAATCTATCAGATATCAATATTTAATACATATATTAATCGACGCATTACTTCGTTATTAGGCCTACGTATTATGCACGTGATTCATGTTCATTACTCACTTTATTTATTGGATCAACGACGCACTGTAACTGTACAGTTTATCAACGTTTAACTGTAATGATGACCTGAGGCCTATTGGCGTCGATGTGACTGATGGATGATGATGGAAAGATGAAATGGATGGTTATTTTAATATGTGTATTTAGATAATGGGAAGGAGTCGGTCGTGGCCTGTTGGAACCATCCCAGTATGAACCTGAAGGACATAGGGAAACTAGGAAAACCTGTCAGGAAGGTCGACCATGGCGGGAATCGAATCCCGATCATTTCTCACTGCAGCAACTATACTGGCTTCGACTTGTAATTCAACTAATTTTCGATGATTATTCTTTGCCACCAACAACTAGGTTATTTGGGTAATACGAACGAGCGGATGACAAATGATCGAACTTCAGAAAAACTCTGTGCCTTATGCGGAAATCGAACCCACGCACGACTTGACTCGAGTTTCTAAAACAGTACCTTTGATTGAGCCAGGGCCTATAGGGGGCAGCATATCCTCCATATAACAGAAGATTCCACATAGACATCTGATGATGTGACTATGCAATCAAATAAATCATCCAAGTTGATCCAAGATTTTCTGGACCATGTCGACGTGGGCGATGGGTGGCGGGAGGGGTACTTTTTATGTAACAAACTTATCTTATATCAATTGAAGAGGACAAAAGCGTATACAAATAAAGTGTCATATTATTCTTGCACATGTTGTGTTCACACCGTATAAACCAGACATACGGCGCTTTGTTTGTACTGTCGGTATTTGGTATGAAGCAGAACTGAGTATATTCACGAACGACCTAGCTGAGCATACATACACATTATAAGCGTACAATATTCCAACTTGTTACGGTAGCTAAATATGTATATAATATACACGATGTGGTATATGGTATATGGATGGGTGCCGTGGGTGACTTGTTTTGCGTACATTATCCTATATATATAATACCAATTGAATGAAACGGTATCCTATACGTTCCGGTATATTCAGTCGTGCAGAAAGACCTAACCCTATTTACCGACGGACGACATCGAACTCCGACAGGTTCCGTTGCTGCAATGAACACGAAATCACTATCTGCTGGTCATACTCATACACAACGCTATGTGCAGGGAAACGCTTTACAAGTGTGACTGTGTGATGCTGTAGATGAGCGAGTAATGGAAATGACAAAACCAGGGACGTCGTTAGGGGGTCCAAGAGGGGGGGCTCCGATCGGCATTTGCGCCCCCCCCCCCAATAACTTATCCTCCTTTAAAAATATATATTGTTGACCTACGAATAAACACACAATAAAATATGATGATTTATTAATATGAATTGTATCAGTATATACACTCAACTACTTTACACTTCCTTTTTTCTATTCGATAATGATTCAATCATTAGATTCCGTAACTGCTTGTGAATCGCGAAAATCACTTGAAATATGACCATATTTCAAAAAAATCCATGCTGGGAATTTTGCTGGGAGAAATCGCGAAAATAGTTCTTAAAAATGTTTAAAATCGCGAAAATAGTTCTTAAAAATGTTCATAATGATTATACTATTGAAAATAACTCCGGTAATGCCCATAGTGATTCAATCATTTGACTCCAAAACTGCTTGTAAACATCAAAAATCACTTGAAAAATGACCTAGGTCTATTTCAAAAAATTCCCTGCGGGGATTTGCGGGGAGAAATCGCAAAAGTATAGCTTCGAAAATGTCCATGATGATACAATTATAAAACTCTAAAACCACTTGTGAATCGCAAAAATCTCTTGAAAAATGTCCATATTTTCAAAATTTCCGTACGGGGCTCTGCTGGGGAGCTTCCGCCCCCAGACCCCTTTTCGCGCGCGGCAGGTGTCCAGCTGGGCGGTCATCTTATTTATGTAACCTGTGTAACCTTCAACATTCGAACCTCACGCCACCTCATTCAAAACCACTCGGCTATTTCTCCACATTATATGAAACTGAGCGCCATGTTAATCATCAAGTAGGCCTATATGAAATACTTATCGAAGTGTCTCACTGTTCGCAGAAATGATTCACCTTTGCAAATTGCACAGAAATATATTATATTTTTTAATGACAGGAAAACCGCCAAACACACTCTATATCGAAGAAAATCGATTCACTGATTTACATTGGATTCCACGACGCACTCACACTTATGATGATGCATGCATCCATGAAAGAGGACGGTTCCGACCGACAGTCTTTCCTATTTCCACTACTGACGCTCAGGTGGTTCGCGCTTTCAATTCTCGTGTAAACAAATATAAATATAATTGAGACGAGATGGAAGGTTGTTTTATCATGTGTTTTGCTCAACGAGAAGAAAATAGTAGAATCCATGTGTATTCATAACGGCGACAGAGGAAAAATACGAAAACCAACATCTGTCAGAATGGAAGAAATGGCAGGAAACGAACCCCAATCTCTTGCATGACTGCTAAGTACGCTATAGCGATAGCTCCATGGAGTATTTAATACAGTAAACTGTATTAAATACTCATATAAATGATGTTTATAAGGTATGAAAAGAAATGATTAACCTTTCGCATTCTAACACTTCCGCAGGTATGAAGCTCTTTTTCAACAGTAGCATATATACCTGAGAAAATTATAAGATGAAAAATTAAAAAGTTTTTACTTTCAACATCTTGAAGGCATTACAAATATGTGTGTTTTCCTCCGGTGTTAGAATTTGCATAGCTCATACAGCGGCTCAAACTATCACAGATAATCGAGCTAGTGATACCATTCCAAAGTTATCACCAAAAACTGACATATCGCTCGTATGTCTGATGAGAAATAAAAAAGTATGAATCAAGTATAAAACATAGTGTAAATAATTCAAAAGTTTCATTTTCAATTGAGGCATCGATAAAGCAGTTGCCATTTCACCAGAAATCGAAAACAACCATGCGTCTATCTAATATATACGACGCGTGTAAATGCCAACATTTATATATAAAAAACACATGCCATTCTACGCGATGAATGGATATATAAATGCAGTTTAATAGGCTATACATACTTTCTGCAGCAGGACTACAGAAGTTAATTATGAATTAACCAGTCTAGTTTGATATGAAGAAAGTTTTCTTGGAGAAATGCCGCGGCTCGATACCAATGTTTCGGATCCGTCGCCGACAATCACACAAAACTTTTACCTTTCATTTCAATACAGAATAGCTTATAGGAATGTTGTAATCGAATAGAAAACTTACTAATTTAGTATACGTAAAAATCTGTTATACCTAATACGTTGATGAAAGTGATGAATTTATTTATTCATGAACTTATAGGGATAAAATGACGCTTTTTACTTGAAATTAAAATCTCATTTATTATTCGTAAGCAATCATCTATCTTAGATCTATCGATCTCTATCAATACTATACTATACAATACAATCAGCATCATGCACCACCCTGTGAAACAACTATCCGTGATCCCACCATTTGGGACTTGTATTGAAATAATAGCTTAATTAAGGTATAATAATGTAACAAACAAACTACTTGATCCGGAGCGATATAATCACAACAATGTAATAATACTTCTTGGAAGAAGTATGTTTTCTTAATCACAATAAGAAAGTATATATATTTAGTATAATTTACGTCACTACCGGTATACAAGTAGTAATGCTATCAAGCATGATCACCATCGATATGTCATTAATATTCGTTGGAAATAGATCTAAAACTAGGTGAATAAAGCTATTCCAACATTTCGGAACAACATGGGAAAAAGTTTGGTTCAACAAAACTGAATTATTTCAATCCTGTGTGAAAAAAGAAGTTCGTTGACCAACATAATACCATCCTTCGTATGGTTGGGGTATTTCGAGGGTATATTACAATTTACCATGAGGAGATTTACGATTAGGAACGCAACTACATATTTCAAAAGCGTAAAATGTTTCTATAGCTGTTGCGAGATTGTCATTAGGGAAGTTTGTATACATTTATTTAGTAGGTAGATGACCTTCTCCGTGGATATAAGTGAAAATTACTTATTTCTGTAAAGTGAATGGTGAAACCTTGAACTATCTACTCTATCCCATGGGTTGTATGAAATTCAAAACTGACATTCGATGTACTACGACATTTTAGAAATAGTAATATGTTTAATGAACGTACTATATAATATTCACGAGTATTATTACAATGAAAACTATGTAATATTTATTTATAGGCCTACTGCACCTTCTGTAATGGCCAGAGAATTTATTTCTCTTCGACGTTCTAATTATATCTAAAACTTCACAATTTCCTCAGAATTGACATGTAAAAGCTTGACACAAATTCACTGTCCACCAATTAAGACCAAGGATAACAAGGATAACATGGCAGTGTAAAGTGAGAACCATCCCGGCCTGCATTTGCGTAGGCTCACAAAGGAAAATCACGAAAAACCTCTGTAAAGATGTACGGCGGCGACTGGCGGGGATCGAACCGATACCCGATCAATCTTCACCTCCCGGTCACATGGATTCGGCGCATTAGCACCGAGCTACCTGTGCCGGTCGATGTAGATTGGCTATCGGTCAGACCATAGCAGGCGACTGGGGAGGTACTAATACCAGACGTAGACGGAAGTGTGCACGGGAAATTTATTTTCATTCAACCATAAGTCCAGAGTATCTTGATACTGGTAGTACATTTATATCATCTATAGGGTATGCCACTGTTCCTTCTATAGGCACAGTCATAATGTTCTTTTTAGTCATACCGAGAAGTGTTACACACCCGGACATATACTGTTTTAGATGTGGAATGCGACGTCGCGACGTTGCGGTGCATATAGAAAGAGACCATTGCGACGGTAACAATAATAAAACGCACGTGCACGTTTCCTCTCAGTAATGCGATATCGACGTCGACGGGAGGGTGCACCGAAATAGACACTCGTACTTCACCAAGAACAAGAAGACTTCTCCGAACAGTTTCATTTATAGTTATCAAAGTCTCGACTTGTCTTGTATTTCCTGTAACGTTCAGTTTTCTAGAATCTAGATGACGTAAAAAAACTGTAACGAACTAGTAGATTGGTGGCCTGAATGTTCCTTTCTGTCAAACTGTCACGATAATAATCAAGAAAATGGTACGGAATGACGAAGACAGAATAGTTTAATTGTATGCACATATAAAACTAATGTTATACCATTAATAACTATTATAACTCTCGACCATATCTAGATGAATATATATATATATATATATATATATATATATATATATATATATATATATATATATATATATATATATATATATATTCATCTCTGTGTGCATTTGTGTGTGTAAAGTACCCACGGTAATAAATATAAATATATATATATATATATATATATATATATATATATATATATATATATATATATATATATATATATATGTGTGTGTGTGTACACAGTACAGTAATACATATTCAAACCATATCGTTATAACATCAGAACAATACAAAATTATTACCACACATTATATTTCGTTATTGTGCAAGTTGTTAAATGGCGATTGGTGAGACTTGAAAGCTATTATGTGCGAACTGTTATATCATACCTACGAAATATGAAATAAGATGCTCGTCTAGTTATGTAATAACATTTTATCGAATCTTTTCCAACTTTATGGAGATCGATCGCAGAAAACGTGCAATCGAGTCATCAGCACAATGATAATGCTGTATAAAAGTCACGGTGCGTTATTGACGTATTTCAAGGGGTGTTGACCGTAAATTGAAGAATCCTTTGAAGTCAATCGTTTCTAGTCGTGAAATATTACATCCCCCAAATACCCAGTGCACCACATTAACGATTTTGAGAGTCCAATGGGAGTCAATTTAGCGAAATATCATTTTTTGTGATAACTTCTGAACGGTATATACATGAGATCTATATCAAAATTATAATTATACGATACGGAGGAAGCACAACTATTTTTAACACCTTCAAGATGGTATAAAATTCGACTATATATATATAACTCATGTCGCATAATTGTCAAGCGTATACGGCTACAGAATGTTTTTTTTAGCCTTATACGCTCCACAATTATGCGTAAGAGTTCAATATATAGTTATAACTTATACCATCTTGAAGATATTAAAAATAGATGTTTTTGCTCCGTGACCGTATCGTATTAGAATGTTGATATCTCAGACCATTCAGAAGTTATCACCAAAAAATGAGATTTCGCTAAATTGACCCGCATGGACTGTCAAGTCGTCAAGTGGATCTGTCAACAATCCTGTCGCTAATCTGATACATATGAGTATATAGACGAGAGATATACCACCTAGACAGATCACCTGTGGCTAAACAATAATAAATCCCCGTGCACACTTCTATTCCCCTCGCCTACGTCTACAATTAATATTGCAATTAATTATTAATCATTGCAATTATTACTTAGCAGCTCAATCCAGCATGTCTATATAGGGCTCTAGCGAACTGCACTGGTACTACAGGTGTCATTGGTGAGGTGGTTAGAGGAGGGTGGTGATGAAGTAATGGGGGTCAAAATGAGGGTCAATTTCATTTCAACATTGCGTGACATGTCTTAGTTGTATATCTTTCATTTATGAAATAACGAAGTAACACCGTTGACCTAAATTCTGAAATGATGTACCATAGGTATATTATTTAACAACAATATAGGATCATACATATCTTTAGTCTAATGGTTCAATCCATCGGAATATGTGAGGATATTATTGTTTGTTTACATAACATAATCGATATTTTTATGAACATGATCTTAGAAAAATACATGACTTTTTCCAACTATACCTCCTCCACAATTAAGGGGATTGAAACTATATCATTTTCAGATGACGTTGAACCAGTTGATGAATACATGAATGAAGTCTCATATTATTGCGAAATTCAAAGTAAATCAATAAAAGCCGACATACAATCACGCGTTGACCTGTTCAGTAACCTCAAATAGTAAAATTAGTATGCAATTCGTGTACGCAAATGAATTAAAAAATTGTATCTATAAACAACGGCATAAGCTATGTGAACCCGCCTCCCATTTACATAATCGGGTCCATATAGAGATACGCTATAGTTCGATCACACAACTATTATCACTATAGACGATCTTATATAGAGATTCCAGTAGAATTTAATTTGGCAACCAGTGAGGCGCCTATACTAACGAAGTGTAGCGAGAGGCGCCGCCCAACAAGTATATTCCCATCTCTCTCTCTATCACAGTGAAATGTGAAGATGATGCAAGGTGATCAGAGAGACGGAGGCTGCGACCTCAGCCATAACCAGGAAGGAGAATATTCTATCTGTTGTGGGATGAACCACCGCAGCTATGACGCGACGGAGTTTGGCTGCATAACTACAGGTGTACATGTATACACGAAGTCTCTCTCCGCAAGAATTGAATACTTGATGGGACTACTTTGGCAATATTAGAAAATATACAAGGCATATGGAATAAATATGTATATTGTTATCGACGAATACAATCACCTGATTGATAAGTGTGATGTGGCCTACTGGAATTGGGCACTATTTTGAGCAACGTCTAATATATCGCAGAAATGAAGTGTATAATAACCTGAAGAATAAATAAATGGCCTGATTAAAAAAATACATATAATCACAAAAATCAATTATAACTCGAAAAGACACGTGGAATGGATAAGCCACATACATATATCAATTTTTGACAAGATACAACAAAAAAATAGATTCAAATAAATCAAAATGGGATCGAAAATGGAAATTCGGGAATCTAGAATCAAGAATCTAGAAACAGGCGTATTCAGAAAAATGTACCAAATAAACCTTTAGATTCGAGTAAAAGGTAGCCACCAGGGTTGCGATAGATTTTCGATAATTATGATACTAGACCAACTGCGTATGCATTGTAAGATTTAATTTATGAATGAACTAGAAAAATGTGAAGGCGCGTACACAAAGGGGCACCTCGATTTTGGATCTATCAACTCATTCCCTGCCTGATTCACATATTGATAAATTCTGTCTTTTTACGAATGATAAAAACCTCAACCTGTTGATCATCTTCTGATGGCTTTAATATATATGGGCTTTCGTTAATATATTAATATGGCCTAATATAGAGCTCTTTTATTGATGTAAAAAGAATTTAGGTATGTAGGCCTACGTTCATTTTCACCTATCGGCTCATCAGATATGTAAAACTTTGGAAAAATGTGTATCATTTGTGACTTAAATTCCGTATAATTCGAATTTATTCGGCGTAATTTTGCTCTTCATATTTTTATCTCAGGGTTATTCTTAGAAGCACGAAAATAAGTTTTTTTTTAAGGTACGGTTCAATAGAATCTTTGCTTTGCTCATACAATTCACTTATATTGCCTTTACATCATCTCAATTCATTCATATACCATATAGCAGACGAGCACATTCGAAAAATATACCGAACATATTTTATCATTGAGTCTTGTCTAAAACTCACCAATAATTGTAGTCAAAAAATGAAGAACAGTAAAAACAAAGAAATTCTCATAAAACTATAACGACGAAGTGATGAAAGATCTCAAACAACACTTTTTATCTAATCAGGTAGGATGGCATACCAAGATCTTGCATGACATCAGAACAGCTATAGGTGACAGATCGATATCGGTACGTTTAGAACTTACAGTACAGTGGAAAAGATGGCCCCAATAACGAATTACACTCTATACATATCATGGTTGAAATTTAAATTGGTTAAAGGTTATTTTATAGGTTTTTCAAAAATTACGTTAGTGCAAGAAACGCTATTCTATGATAATTGTCAAGAGATAATTTAGGATAAAATGTTGAGTGTTCTCTTTCTTGCGATGCATTATATTCGGCGTGACCCTGTACGCAGGCCCATGATGTTTATATTCAATTATCGGTACAACAACGCGTCTGTGAATCATGAATAAGAGATAGGAAGATGAGATGAAATGTTATTTTACTCGGTGTTTTTGACAGTGAGAGGAAAACGGGGGACCTGGTATTGTGCATGAAACCTTTCAAGTAGACACTTCATCTGATATGATCTGATGTAACGGAAACCATGAAAAAAAACAGTCTCCTGAATTACGGTTTTCCTCACTAGTCTCAGTACTGCATCAATATCATCATTATACGAGTGATTTACCCAATCGAACGCCTACACCTGCATATAACAAGGATTTCTCAACTCTAATAGCAGGTACATTAAGTAATTAAATATGCCCTCGTCAAAAGTCACAGTCACCGTCACGGAAGACGGCTTGATATGAGGCTATCATTGTCAGTCAGGTGTTTTCGCTCTGATGGTGATCGCATGATTGTAAGTATATATATCTATACACGAGGAGATAGTATCAATTAGTCATGACATACCAGTGTACCCGCACCCAATCGGCAATCCCACAACCCGCGAACAAAAACTTATTTCTACCCCGTCATCGTCGAAGACAACATCGGAGACGGTGACCCAGACTAGAATTACGGTCTTCTCACTTCGTTTCACTTCGATGGACGAACTTAATCTCATGTAATAGTATATATATATATATATACGCAACCATGATTATCAAGGTATATATCACATTGACACCGACGAGAAAAGAACGGGTAAATAGCCCTCCTCCCTCGTTTAGTTATTGTTGAGCACCCATAAAGCCATATCAGTATCGGTAATAATAATTATGTCTATAAAAGATATAAAATGTATGCAACTGCAAGTACAGTTATGTTGTCCCTGGTTATGATCCACTGGTTTCATGGCATTCAACAAAAACAAACTTACAAATAAGACAATAATCAATTTTGAACATAAGTCTGCATGGGGAAATTGAAGTCAACTTCAATGAACAATTTATTGGATTGGAATTGCATAAAAAAACTGTCATTTTTTGCTGAATCATGACATTTAAAAGAAACACTGAGTTGCCATTTTGGTGAGAATAACATATTTTCCCACTTGAGAGTGCGCGTAATTTAAACACAGGAATGGGTAGTTTTTGCAATAATTAAATTTCGTCTGACATAATTTTTAGTATATTTTATTAGTATGTTGAATAATAAAGAAAAATCATAAAATTTGAATGTCACATGTCGAGTAACAGGGAAATTCCAAAATTTGAATTGGCATTACTCATAATTTAGCCCCACCAGCGATTTATTGATTATCTATTACCAATCATTCAATTGTCAATCTAGTTGCCCATCATTTGTTTTGATATTATTTATTATCAAGCACATCAAAACGAATCGAATGACAAAGACTCATAATTTTGTCATTAAATGATTAGACGATATGGATACAGGATGGATTCAACTCTGATACAGGCAACGTCAAAATTCATTTCAAGATCATTTTTGTGTAAAATGTACACTGTCAAGACAGTGTCACATGACATGTCAAATTCTAACTCTCTCTCTCTTTCTCTCTCTCTCTCATACTTCACCTGGAGGCTGGAGCTAAGCCCTAGATCATTTTCATAATATAAACATAGCGGCATCTTAACCTAGTTATAATATAAATACATAATAATTAAATCACTCTACATATAATTTTATACAAATCCGTACCTCGTCTAGTTGAGCCTAAAATGATAACGAGATGCAAACTAATTGAGTTAGCATTATATCAACGACTATACGTATCTACCGATGTAATTAATTATTCTTCACTCTCGGTAATATAGGCCTAAAATGTTCTTTACGAAATTAAATTTTAATCAATATAAAATCTACGCTTATTTTACCACTTCTTTTCACATATACGTACGTGTAATGCGCACCTTCAATGCCTGATAGTTATAGTGAGTAAAATGTCCGTAAAATGTTTCAGCATGTATTTTATATATATATATATATATATATATATATATATATATATATATATATATATATATACATACAAAAGATCGCTGATATTATATAGGCCTATGGATGATTGCAGTGGAACTCAACGGAAACAATATGCAGTAGATGATATTTGAGTATATTTTACGTCCAAAACTCATTACCAATTATAAATCCTTATTGGTTTGGATTTTAATTATTTTGTTTTGAGCCTCTGAACTATGAATGCGGACTTCGGAGAAATAGACCGAAGAAGAGTAAAATTATTATTATAATTTCACATGTTTTTTCTGGTAAACTTCCTTGCACCATTGTTAGTGGGTTGACACTCACGATAATGTATACTAATATACGTACAGAAGACAGTTGATCGGCTTCATATGTAATTCTTATATACTTGAATACGAGATATGAAGGAGCGAAACAGCCGACGCCAATGGTTTGAGACTGGGAAGACTGTCGATTGGGACCTTCATCTTCCGACATAAGGATAGTAGCAATTATCGCTAGAAGATGCAAGAAGGTATAAGGTAATGGGTCACTTCTGAGAGACAATATTACCTCGCTTGAGGTCCCATAACGTGAGAACGATAAAAAGATGAAGACTAGATTTTTCCTCGGATCAACACGCAATTGGTAGTTGCCCAATGAGTTATAAAAAAATATATAGTGATAAGTTATAAAGTAATAAGTTTCCTCTAAAGTTATATACCCTACTTGACTTTATAACTTTATAGCTTTATATAGTTGTGGTGGACAAATAAATATTATGATATGATGAGTGAGAAACGCTTTCTAAAAATCATTTTTAATTTATTTTTACACTCTATCTAGACTCTTACAGATTATATCTTATAGAATATAAACAACCTTTATTGGTCCTTGGCTTATAAAAAGTTTACAGGTTAACAATCAGTATAAAATACAATTTTGATATCAATATATATAGAAATTAAATATAGTTGAATAATTGAAAAAAGTGAAAAATTTAAAATTTAAATAAGTAATAATAATTACATTATGCTTAAAAAATTCAAATACTGCACTGTGAATTGATAGCTTTATTGATTTTATAGTTTATGTTATATTTTTAGTGTTTATTTGACACGCAGAGCCACGAGCATGTTCAAAAAATGAATAAATCTTTGCTATACACAAAACTTGGAAAAATGGTACAAGTAGGCTACACGTTTCTGTAAGCCAAATATGAAACTGCCGTGTTTATTATTTATTGTATTGTATTCTCAATTATTTGAAGTTTGTTCGCTGGTTAAACGTGACTTGGATATTATTTATTCATGTAAAAGAAGATGAGTTCTTTGAAGAGAGTATTATTACTTAATTCCTCAGGCAAACCCTCGATGGGTTTTGTGGACACTCATACGAGTGGAAAATGTCTTGTAATAATGTACATTTATTGGAAGAAAATAATATATATCATCATGGAAATACTGTAAGTATATGATTTCTAATTTACGCAGACTTTCATACGTAAAACAGTTGGGTTCACAAATTTGGAGTATAAAGGATCCTACACGGTATTTATTGTTTTCAATTGTGAATAATAAAACGTACTTCTATACATACTACTCGAAAATCTTCAGTGATTTTACTCTGAGACGAATCGATTGCAAATATTTGCCTATAAAATGATACGTGAATAAGAGCAGATTATTCACGAAGCCTGTCCATATACTCTAATCAGTTCTAATTTGTTCTTGAATACTTTCAAATAAATGTGTTATTTTCTTCAGATTCAATAAGGCGAGGCGTCACTCACACACACCACAGTAAAAACTCGCTTCCTCAGTCTATCTAGAAATCAATGAGTACATGTTTTTGAAATATCAACACAGCTTCCATATTTAAACGGTATAGCCTTCAAAACCTATTAGACCATTCGTGGTATTATACAACACGATAATTTGTTTTAATATCACTGTAGTGTTTCACATGTAGGCCTACATATACCTGTACAAGATGTATTATCATACAAACTGGCAATTGTCTTTGTAAATGTAGCACGGTTCGCCGTACGTGTATTTGCAATTGTTTCAAGAAAAAACTATTTTTATTATAGACTATTTAACCGAATCTAGTTTCACAATAATACGCTATGAAAAGTGCTTAGCAGGTATTGGCGAAGTGTACGAAATTGAAGGCCAAATTAAAACGTTTTTTGTCACGTTTGAAACGTTACAAGCATGAAGGATAAGCTGGAGTATACGAGGATTCTACTGGCGAGATGCTTGAGAGACACCTCTATGATCTAGCCATGGCCGACACTCCAGTCAGGGCAATCCGCAGATCGAAGGATCGAGAAATGATTCAGTCTCGTACTGAGATGATGATAATATTGTTTGCACCAATAGCATTTGGAGGTACGAATAAAAAGGTACATGAATGATGTTTGTAAATACAATCACTCATGCCTCATGTGATGGACTCGAAACACGTTGACTTTACTTCAGTATCTAAAACAGAACACAATCCAAGCCAGAAGGGCTAGCCGTTTCTTACTCTGTGTAAAGAATCAATATATATATATATATATATATATATATATATATATATATATATATATATATATATATATTTATATATATATATATATATATATATATATATATATATATATATATATATATATATATTAAAACTTTTAAGCTTTCACGACTCATTTTATAATAATGATATATATTTAATATCTATATAATAATATATTTAATAATTCAAAATATATTTAATTCTCTTGAAAAAGACCATAACATAATGGTTGAAACGTAGAGATATTAAAAGATTTCACAATTTCATACACGACTTCAATCTTCCTGTTAAATATATATCATTATTATATATATATATATATATATATATATATATATATATATATTAAATACATATATATATATATATATATATATATATATATATATATATATATATATATTATATACATATATATATATATATATATATATATATATATATATATATATATATATATATATATATATATTGATTTATATTGGAATTAACGACGTACTATAATGATAACTTGGATATTGGCGTCGGGTGAATGATGAATGAGATGATGGGATGGTGAGATGAAGGTTTCTTAGGTATCGGGATTCACCTCCTGGATCACATGAAGCGAGTGCGTAAAGCACAGCGCTGCATGTGCCGGTTATATATATATATATATATATATATATATATATATATATATATATATATATATATATATATATATATATATATATATATATATATATATATATATATATATATATATATATAAATAATGTGCAGCGTAAGATGATAAAGCGTACATCATTATATTGTCAATCACCCAGGTCCCAGGATTATGATTATTGTTTGCTAAGCGGCCCCACAATCAGCTAGCTGTTATATGGGGATTTACGAATGGGTACCGGTACACAAATAAACATATGCCTATGCTGGGACTCGAACCCATGACCTCTAGACCTAAATTTTCAACACTCAGAGCGTCAACTACTGACTGAACCAGAAGGGTGAATATTTCCCATGGTTATTTAGATATCCATTTTATTTTAATTTTTTGCGATACGATTGATGAAAAGATAACTCAAGAAATGGTATGAATAAAAGTAACGTTACACCATAGACTAAAGAAGACTAGTAGTATTCTTTAGTCTATGGTTACACCTAACTTGAGAACGTATTGGCAAGCGATGTAAATAAATTACGGTTTAAACGAAAAGTCAAAAACTGCTCAAGACGTACATATAAGTTATATATATTATATGTATGTATATATATATATATATATATTTATATATATATATATATATATATATATATATATATATATATATATATATATATATATATATATATATATATATATATATAATAGTCCTTACTCACAATATATAACAATACCAACTATAATTACTTTGTGAATATGCCCACTCCCCGTATAATCTAGATGTTGGTGGGTTAGTTAAGCAAACAATAATGATAATATGCCCACATATTATTATGGCAAAGCTATGATTTGAATAGCCGTGCAAGTTTATATTTTATGCTACTGCAAAAGTGAACTAGTGTGATGATACAGCAAAAATGATGAATGGCAAGAAAAGACAATACCGTGTCCGAGCTGATGAATTTTTTATAAAACTGTTCATAAAAAGGCTTAGTCAGTCACGGCATTGCCTTGGAAACCAAAGTCAAGTCGATCGAAAGTCTCGCATAAATCATGGGTTTTTGTTAACATCCTATAGCTGTGTCTGGGGTTTTAGGCAAACAAAAATCACCATTTTGATCACACATAGGCATGGTTTTATACTGTCACTATAACAGTTTTATTGAAAACTAGAACAGATAAGTGCTTCTTAAAATGTACACACATTTCGATCAATACCGTAGCTCTAAGCGGTCACTACGTTTTAGTAAATGGCACACTAACGTCGCAAATGTTATAAGACAGGTTTATTTTTTTTTAAAGAATCACCATATCCATGACCCACGGTCAGAAGCTACAGTAAGGTTTGCCTGTCCAAGTCATATTGACCTCAAGCACAATACACAATGTTATCATAATATTACTACCTAAAGTAAATGAATTATAACTATATCTATGGAAATGAGTAAAAATGTTCTTGAAAGTCATGGTCACTCTCGTTAGTTCTAGTTCTTGTAGATACGGTGATAAGCCCAATGTCCTCGATATAGATCACTAAAACAGGTACTTAGAAACTGTGTACACATCAGTAAATAGTGCAAACAACACGAAGAAAAGTAACTACACACAGAAGTATACTCCAGGTTTGATCAACACAGGTAATTTGAAGGTTAAATAAATTGTTTTCGCTGAAATCGAAATATGAAATTGATAAATTAAAATACAAAGTATAGCCTATACTGTTAATTATAATGTATCACCACAAATCGTTGAATGATTATTAATGATTATTTTTAAAAATAGCACAAACATGTTCTTTGTATTTTCAATAGAGCTGCCGCTCGATTTGAAAATTGCAAACGATATCGAAACTTCTATATTGAATATCGATCGAAATATATCGAAATTATTTTCAATCGATATTGAATCAAATAAAGAATATTGTATGGGGAAAAATGCGAGAAAAAAATGCGAGTACTACAGGATGTTTAGGCTAGGGTTATAGCTATCGTAGGTAGCTGTTGTCCTAGGTTGAGGCCTATTATCAATTAGACAATTGTATTTTCTCGATATATCGTACGTCCCACATCATTTTCACTTACACATTTACTTTTCAACTCTCTAAATTGGGTTTAAGGATGATAACAAGGTGAAAATAATTCAAGGTAATATTATTCAATGGAGATGAAGTTTTTTGACAGTAACAACTACCCGTATACGAGAGACATCCAGAAACAACATTGTTTCAGCGGGATTTGAACCCACGCTATACCTACGACAATGTCGAATTGATTTATGCCTGCCGTTCGGTTATTCAACTGTTTTAATGTGTTCTATATGTTTCAAGCTTTAGTGCCATTCTCAACAGCTACCTAATATAAATAGGCCTACAGGTTATTTCTGTTGGTATATAATAACTACCCAGTACACAAGGAATTAATCGAAGGACACGAATAATACAAATGTGGCCTACCACCATACCCTCAAATCGGAGAAAATGGCCGTCATAAATAGTAAGATGAAATAAATGATTAGAATATAAAATAATAATAACACATAAAATGAAACTTGATAAAATAAATTCTACTTTCGTGTCACCTTGAGCCGCTTTCAGTTCAGACTGCAACAAACATGGTACTGAACAAATTTGATAAGAAAAACAGCAAAATAATGGAAGACTCTTCACCTCACGAACATGATTTGGCCTCTCGTTTCCTACTTCAATATGTATGTACCAACGTAAGAGCTATATTGCAAGAGTTCATAATGGCAACTTGGGTGGATTGCGATAGTTAATAAATAATCATGCACGGGCGACGTGTTTTTCGAATCACAGGTCAATCACGTTGCCTGAATTGTGACGTGACGTAGCGTATACACAACTGGGAACTCATGGGAAATTGCAATTTAGGAGTAGGCTACGCGAACCAACTTCAATATCTTCTGCGTTATTGATAGCCTAAAGTGAAATAATCAAAAAATCTTCATATATATTACATATAAAGATTTTTGGATTATATATATATATACGGTATACATATATATATTATGGGACTGAGATAGAATTGATTTTAGATTTATTTCAATATACATTACACGAGTTATAATTGACCGACGTTATGGAAGCAATGTAAGAAATCTCGGAAAAAAGAACAATATATATTCAACAGCCACTTTCAATTTAATAAAATAAATTGCTCAAAATAAAATTCGACTGCAATTAATAAAAAAATAATTGATAGCGACTGGTTAGTCCATATGAGATAAGGCAGTTACAAACTACAACAATACTTATTTGTATTTCTGTGTGATTAATAATGAATACTATGAATAGCCCAGGTCAACTAGTACGCAATGAGCAGTGTGTTTTGGGAGTATAGTATTGTGGTTGTATCGTTTCTTGTTAATATTAACCAATCGAATTCTAATAAACGACTTGAACGTGATTGGGTATCGAAACATTACATATTAGGCTTATAATATATAGTACACATCTACCAACTGGTACGGTAATATCTACTGATTCTATCATTTCGCGTTTCTATGAGAACCATTGCCGCTTGGAACAACTTTCCCGAAGTGCCTCAGGGGAAAGTTTCTTTGCATGATCATATTTTCTTACATCATGGGACATGGATACGAATGGTATTTGTATCTTAAAAATCTATACAAATTTGTCGACTTGATACGACTTGATACACACTCGAATTACTGCTATTTATTTATAAACAAAACAGTAGTTTTGAATTGAAACTCTGTTCCAATGTAGGAGTTCAGCGCTACAATCTAGAAAAACGAGTTCAAGAGAAATATGAATTATTATTGATAATAAGTAATAACACAACATGTAGGAATTGACTACTAAAATTCCCACTATGGAACAGAATGAAATACCGGTACCCAATATTAATATTACAACCTTGTTGGTATTATTTGAGCTTGATTTATTAATAATGACATCAACAAGTTATCGTTACCAATTTTGAAGTGAAGTCTTCTTTATTCTAGTAAGTGCAGCTGAAGATACGGTGAACTTACCAAGAAATAAGGAAAACTATATATCTACCAATATTAGAGCACTTCAGAAAAAATAGTTAGGAATAACACAGTAAATCTAGGCTACGTATTCTTCGTACCAGTATTGTTCTTTCAGGAGCCAACTTGACTGTGAATAGTGCAAATATGAACATGGTATGAGTATAGGACCATTTAGATTTTAGAACATATACCTTCTATATATATTCTGCATGGATGGGGCTACAGTAGGGCCTGATAATGTGATATCATTCTTTCTACATGTGCGAGTGCCATCTCATCTTTCACTATGGAGTTATTGATGCTAATTATCTCCGACTTCCAAGGATTATACACTTTCTTAAAATGATATACATTTATGGGGAATGGAGACAATGAAAATATAAAGCTGCTCAATTTTCCAACCTCACATAACATAATTTTGAATAATATATTCAAAATGTAATTAGATGGGCGATAGCGAAGACCTACATCTAACTCTTCAGAGCTTTGACTGTTTTGTTTTGTACCCACTGCACAGGTCGCATGGTTTGACATGAAACTTTTTCTGGATACGTTGACTTATCCAACTTAGAACCCTGTAGTTTTGGGGTCATATCGGTAGGACCATATCTGAGAAATATCATCCCTAACTTTCTAAAAATTTCTCAAGATTTGGCTGGGCGGGAAGATTTTAAAAATAAAATCCAAAAAAATCTTGATTCGATATTTACCGATTTAGAGAGATAATGTTAATGTGTGTAGAGTTTTCGATTATACTTCATAAGATGTATCGCTCATCCAACAACGCATATGCTGCGTTTGCCTAGTATTATTACATTCTTATTTTTAGCATAGTAGGTACATGCATGAATAATATGATATATGAATTGACACCTGTAGAAGTTTGGATGCGTAGATATTTTATTGATATTCACATTAATACTGCAGCCCAAACTATAATAATTGAAACAGACTGAAACAGTGAAACGTACATTATGTAGAAATATAATGATGAAGACAATTTTTGAATGCAAATGATGATATATTCGAAGATCGTAATGAGGTGACCATAATAAATGACAATAGGCCAAAGTCAACTGTCAACGTAGTAAACTTACCCGATTGCTTTCAAGTGCTTCTGCACTATGTTCTTCTTTCTGTCGAAAGCAGTTAGTACACTTGCTCTTGTTGAAGATGTTAGGTGCGAATTTCCTACAATCGGATCTCATTGCAGTAGATGACATGTTGCTGTCACACACTTGACACTATACCATCGTGATAATGAGCGAAAGGGTGCAAGGCAGTCGTTCTAGTCACTACACAAGTATTATTTTACGTCATACAAATTGGAAAATATGCACTCACACCAATATGAAAAACCGGAATTATGATATAATCTTATAAACAAAACCACACGTTACGTGGCGAACAGATATATAAAACATTATAACTTAAAAATAGGCCCGTCACGATACGGACCTAGGCAATGAACCTGTCGCCCGAGTGAATCAAGAACACAGTGGCAAATAGCAAATTCCTCTAGTAGGCCACTCATATCTGTCTTTCACCCTTATAATAAATACGTCATTATTCATTAAAGACTTAAAAGTGAATATATCTTGTCTACGACATTTCGGTAATGATGAGCCAGCCTACAGGCATCATATCATATCTACATTATTTGTATACAACTTTTCCACACTGCGAACAACTACAGACTGCGCGATCAGGGAGAGCAACACTGACACGAGAAACAGCTTTCACAACTGCTACAACGAAACTGTGGGAGTAGTTGGTACTAATTTCGTATTTCCGATTCCGTTTAAAAGATGGTTGACGAGAGAGGTGACAGGTATTATGAATTGCATATTTTGTTATCTTTCTGTGTAGTATAGTGAGAAAATGCCAGCAATTAATCAAGATTTTTATTCTTCAGTATAGCATTATGAAATCTATTGGTACATCTGTAACAGTACTATGTGAGTCTAATGATATTTTTGTTTTAGGGCAATTGACCCCTCGAATGTTGCAGTTATTAGGGAAGTGTATGACAGTGAAAATGCGTATGAGGCGTTTGAACAGGAATTGGACCGAGCTCTAGAGGCTGGTTGCAGTATGATCATAGTTGAACCTACACGATTAGGAGATGAAACGGCTCGATGGATTGCAGTGGGTAACTGCCTGCATAAAACTGCTGTCTTCTCTGGTATAGGAGCTATTGGCACAGGTAGGCATAGGTACATATGGGTTGGTATGCTTTGCCTGAAAAGTAGGTAGGCCTAGGCATTGAGTATATAGGGCTAGGCCTGGTGCTATGTTATGTACACACTGTATTCAATGGCCTAGGTCTATTATAGGTAGGCCTATGTCTTTGTTGACTACAACCTGATGAATCGTGACGCAGGCAAGAAAGATATTGATGCCATACGCGGGTAGCGCAAAATCAATTGTATAGTCGTATCTTTCCTAAATGGCTCTTTCAACGCTAAAATTGGCATGTAGAGCACCGCAAGTCATTTTCGATAGGCTTCCGTCAAGTGACGTCACTCATTTTTGAAAGATACAACAATGTCTATCAGTTGGAATTAACCAATGAGAATGTTTGGTAGTTCAACAGTTCACTGAATCACGATTGTTAGTAAAGATTGTTAGTAATTTGTTACTTGACAGAAGCTGAATGGTCTGTTCAGACAAGGCGTACGACCGTGCCAATCCTATGTTGTCGAGCAATGAAACACCCCGTGTGATTGCATCAAGGTCAACATTGTGTGCCTCAATCACGTCGAATTTTGGATAGACAGGAGTTCTATACTTCAATCCTATCGTGGTGGATTATGCATTTAACTGACCAATAGGAGAACAGTATTTTCAATTTGAGTGATCGATAATCACAACAATGCAAATCGATTCAATATGGCCGCCTGGACAGAATTTTCTTTTGATCCATTTATCACAGCCATTTAGATTTGTTTCAAGGTGGCTGTGACTTTCCAGCAATGTGATGCGCTGTGCCAAACTTGTATTTGAATGCCCTTGCGTTGTATTGCTCGACAACATAGGATTTGGCACGATAGTGCCTCGTCTGAACAGGCCATAAAGCGTTTACCGTTTACCACGATGAGCTAATGTACCAGAGCCACATTAAATCTTTGAATTTATAATGTTGAAATTGTAACGATACATTATAATCAAGAAGACCGTTTGGCGTTTTCAGACATTTACTGTGCGAAACTTGTCTTGAAATAGAATTGTGGTTGATGCAATTTTTTCTCCTGAAATTGGTGTTTGCATTATATCTTGATTAGCTCCTATTGAACGAAGCAAGCACACTTTAAGAATTGATACGATTTATTTAAAACTCACTAAGACTTTGATGGATTATGCAGCGTGTAATCCATAAAGACTCACTTTATAACTCTATAAACTGAGCCATAAACATCACTCATTACCGGTACCATTGAATTTGTAGTACCATTGAATTTGTAGTGGTTGTAGCCGGTACCCATGGCCAAAAGCGTTTTACATATAATTCTTTCAAAAGAAAATTGCTTGCCAATTTAATGACATAATTACCCCTTTAGCAGCTGAACTGCTAGGTCTGCTAGTCTGGGTTGCAATTATTATTTTCAAAGCACTATGTTTAAGAATGAATACAATTAAAGTAACTATTTAGTATTTAAATTGTGTTTGAAGCATTGGATTACCATATAGAGAGTTTTTTTTTTTTATAAGCTGTATGCACAACCATTAGAGATGTTTCACGTGACGTCACCAATACTCAATATAGGGTGAATCCGTCAACGAGTAAATACAAATTTTAACTAGACCTACCAGCAAACAGTGATTGCTGTTTGCGTAATCTAGTTTTTACTAGGGTTGTCTCTCGATTTCGATAGATTTAATATTTCAAGACATTAGAAAGATTAGATAGATATTTTGGGATAATTTGTTTATAGAAAAAATGCGCTCTATCCTGATCAAGACAACCTAATAAGCAATTTAATATCCTAGAACGCATGGCTATTGAACAACATTACAAATTCAATGAGCAGTCACGTGATGTCCACAAAGCCCTAGAGCTGGACTGTGGGTTAAATATAGAAAAATAAGGGAAAGAATATTGTGTAATGCAATGGTTGAAGCAGAAGTATGCCTAACAAGGTCGAATAAATTACAAACTAAATTAAATATGTTGGAAATTGAACAAGGTGGAGTTATACAGTGAAAGTGAATTATAAATATATCGAGCAATAAGTGAAAAATTCGAAATAATGAGAAACTATGAAACACGTTTTCATAAACCACTAATGCACTAGCCTTTCCTACACCGGTACTCTACGTCCAATGTCCTACCATCTTTTGAACAATTTTAAGCATTGGTATCGACTATCCCAACTATGGAACGTAGAAGTAACAAAACCATACTTTCACGGCCTTGTGTATGACACAACCCAGCGGAAATTTCACGGGGCACCTGAAAAGTGAATACTGGAATAGATATACTACCAAGAGCGAACGTGACTTGGCATGTTTACTTGGAAAAAGGATGTGCCTATTCGAGGAAACGATCAAAACCTGACCCAAAACCCCTAACCACAGCTCCTCTGTGCTCTAACCAATTCCCCAAAGTAGTAACTCCTACAGAATCTCCAATCCCACCTTTTCTCTTGGTAGTATCGCTATTCCAGTATTCGCTCTTCATTGCTCATGATTTCACAGCCTTCCAAATACATAATAAGTTAACCGCATATTTTACAAACAAGCGCAAATACCTCATTATATTTTGACAGATCAGTTGAAATCTTGTAAAAAGTCAAGTTATGTCCAGCATTCATTTCCCTAAAAATAGTGAGCGTTATAACACACCAATTCAGTTTGAACAATCATCAAATTACTACATTAATGTATTTTTAGTCATACCTAAATGCCACGTAAGTTGAATATTATTGGAATTGATCATATCATTCAATGCGCACATCCCCTGTAGTGACTGCCAGTATGATCTAGACGGCTAGAACATTAAGCTAGCATACACTCACGTTTGCTATGAACTGTCAACTTGGAGGCTATCTAGATGCAACATTCGTCATCAACTATGTGACGTATCTGGTCAAAGTAGCGAGTTAACTATGTGACATTTAGAGCTTTCAGGAAGCCCATTCGTCACTTTCAAACCTTGGCGTCGATCATCACTCACCATCACCTAACCATAAAATCGTTTGGGAGAACTTGCGTTAAATTTACCACATTTCGCAAAGCATCGTCACACAATGCATTGTTACCATTTTTACTCTTGACAAGAGTAATGCATTTATAATTTTATATATTAATTACAATAATAATCAAACTAGAATAGACCCATGCCTTGTGCTATTCATTTACAAACTTTGAATAGCATAAAGGAGCATTTATAATAGGCCTATGTTACGCAAATTCGCACGCTGAAATGCAAACCTTCGTCATACTCTGAAAGCTATGTATTATTTGAATAGCTTAGTTCTTGCATATCCACAGGTAATTTGGTTCATAATGATGAGTAGACTTGAAAAATGAAATTATAAACCAAAGCCTTGAAGGCTGAGTAAGCTCTCCTTTCATACAAGTTTACTGTATATACATATTTATATATATATATATATATATATATATATATATATATATATATATATATATATATATATATATATATATATATATATATAAGCATGAATAATTTCTAATGATTGGGCTTCTAAAAACAATATAAGACCAAGGTAAAGTGCGTTTTGTGTGTGCAAAATACTAGTAGGCCTAGGCCCAAGGTATTACATTGTATGCCCATGTTGTAAGAAATTGATTGATTCACAGCAAATCAACACATAAAGCCAGAACAATTGATGTAACATAAATAAATAGCAAGTTATTAAGTTCCAGTAGGTCTACGCCTTATTGAAGAATGGTCAGAAAATGGAAATATGTTGATAAATGTTGATGTTGTTCCAGGCTTAATATGGACTGAACGACCTTATGCGACACTTTGCACTCCTTTGGGGGCCTTGTCTTTACTTTGTACTGGACTTTACACATTATCGTGGCAGTTCGATCCATGCTGTCAGTACCAAGTTGAAAGCGATGCCCGAAAGTTAGCCAAGTTTCCACTTCTGAGTGCTCTCGGCTCAGCATCTCCAGTTGTGCTCGTAAGAAAGGATGATTCACGAAGAAAGTTTCTACACACAAGTATCTCACTAATTGCTGCTGCATTCTGTGCATGGCGTCTTTACGATACATATAAATGAACTTGACCAAAATATTTTTGTATCGAGATTGTTTTAACTCTTCACGATGATGTTTGCGTGAAAATATCGACGAATAGTATTTTGAGAGCGTATGCTTGAAATCTCAATAATGTTTAGTTTATAGTTGAATACATTATGTTTAGTGCGCTATCTAGAATGCATTGCATTAGTGGTACTGGACATATATTAACTGAAGTCCAAGTTATATGACAATGTAGCCATTAAATATTTTGGAATCTGGAAAAAGTATGCAGCCTGCCCTAGAGGTTGTACATTAGTTTCCTAGGCATATTATTATAAAGTCCTATTTCATTGTCCTAACTTGGCATAAATCAGTATATTCTCAGACAGTGTCACAATGTAAAAAAAAAAAACATGTACAGATATAATATTTATATTTGTTACATTATATGATTGATAAACGATGATGTCTGATAAAGATATTACAGTTGAAACAGTTGTACCAACTTCCAACGTATAGGCTCTAATTATAATATAATAATGCAATGTACAGATAATTAAGATACTTGGAGTCAATAAAATAACATGCTGTTTATTGAAACTGTTTAATTTCATCAAAAGAATATTATCAGTCGTAAGAGTGAGTACTATAATCTACATTTTGACAGTAACTGTTATTTGACATGTTCTTTTTTGACTAGATTTTGTGCCCTTTTTTCCATAAGCCAAAAGTAGACTGTTGGAGAAATTGTACGTACTAGCATAGCCAAACGAGGTGATATCGGGGAAACAATTACCTCTTTCTTTTCTAGTGCAACAGCACGTACAATTTCATCTGCGACCTGTTCGGGAGGGTACCCGTCAGCAGTTGTTGCGTCCAGCACTCCATATACCTTACCATTTCCTGTAAGAGCATTTAGTGAAAGATCGGTGCGTATGTATCCTGGGCTAATAACACACACATTGACGTTATTTGGTGCTATTTCAGCCCTCAGTGTGTCGTAAAATGCTTGCATCGCATGTTTGGAAGCAGCGTACGCTGATCGGTAAGGAATAGCAATTCTTCCTTGTACACTGCTTACTGCTACGATGGTACCACTGCGGCGTTCTACCATTGATGGCAACAGTGCCTTTGTAAGAGCAACTGCCCCAAAATAATTAACTGAAACAGATATACATGATTATAATTTTATATACGTTCATACCAAGATGCATCGAGGGTTGCATTAGTTTGCCGCTGGGAGGAGGTGGTGACTTCACTAATTCGAAAACTCGTTCAATTTTATGAATACTTTTCTGTGTAATATCGATCGCTGCTCTATCTGTTTTTTTTTTTGTAAAAACGGCTGATGGGCTGGCAAACTTGATGACAGTGAGCCGGCCTTGGACGTAATGTTAGTTCCTTTTATCACCACTTATCTACGCATGGTCAATAGTACTTTAAACGTGGACCGTGAATTGGAACATATTTTCAACATGGGAGGGATAGGAAGTGAGGACCCCATCTCCAACAGGAAAATGCAACGTACAATGCATCTTGGTTCATACACAGTATTCATTAATAACTAGAGCTAGGATAGTTATGCAATATAAAATATTGAAACATTCAAAAGCAAAAGCTCAATATGCAAAACATGCCAAATCGAAATTGAATCTTCGATGGGATGGGATTTAAAATCATCAAAATTATTGTAAAGAAATCAGTATAAAAAGTAAAACACATTTGTCATTTAAAATACTGTCAAGTTTTATTGAACATTTTGATATACAACATGAATTGAATTGTTTTTTTTAAATTTTATAACATGTCACAATAAAAAGTTGATTAGGCCTAATTTAATTAATTAGATTAATGCTTCATTTTAAAAAAAATTGTATACATAATGCACTTGGCAGACTTGGCGGAAAATTTTGTAATTATGATTCAACGTTGTCAACTGAATATCAATTGTTTACCATTTTTTCTGTCATATTGCCTACCTGAAGACATTTTAATTAAACAATATAAGGGCCTACTGTGTGATTGGGGGAGAGGGGTGCCGTATTGATTGTGATTCTAATTAAGGGATGGGATTATTACAAAGTATAATATAGCGTGGTACAAAAGTGACTCAAACCATTGAGTCCCCCAAACAGTTAAAATGTAACAACTAATTTGAGTACAACTCTCTGCATAAACGCACGCACATATATTTTGAATTACATTTTTCAACGCAATTCTAAATCATCATTTTTTGAAAAGGGGTCATTATTAAGAGTCCACGGGAGTCGATTTAGCGAAATATCAGTTTTATGGTGATAACTTTTAAACGGTATAAGATATCAAAATTTTAATAAGCGAGGAACACAGATAATTTTAATAGCTTCAAGATGATATAAGATATAACTATTCAAGCCATGTCGCGTGACTGTCAAGAGTACACAGCTAAAAAAAACACATTTTTTAGCTGTCGACTCTAGACAGTTATGCGACATGACTTGAATAGTTATATCTTATATCATCTTGAAGCTATTATAATTATCTGTGTTTCTCGCTTATTAGAATTTCGATATCTTAGTTATACCGTTCAAAAGTCATCACCAAAAAACTGATATTTTGCTAAATCGACTCCCATGGACTCTTAAGTACCCAAATTATCCGAAGTTGTGGCTTATATTATAAGCTCTATCTATATGCCTACCTAGGTCCTAATGTATATTTTAAAATTTCAACATACCAAGCATGACCTCGATGTCAACATTTATGCTCGTTGACAAGGATTCACCACGATAACTAATGCCTCCATTGTTTATTAATATGTCCACTTGCCCAAAAATATCTAATAACTTGGCAACATGAGTTGGAATGGAATTAATATCTGACAAGTCAAGTGGTAAAATCACTGGTGGATGTGTTGGTACTGTCTGTAAGAAAAAACTTTATTAATTCATTGGCCTAATTCTGTAACCTTCTTAAGAGAAATGCTTTTTCAAACAGGCACTCAACGTCACTTCAGTTTCTAAAGCGGTGTCCTAGCTACCGAGGGCTGCTCTTTTTTCATTATACATCAATAACATTACATTTTTTGTAGGGCCTATAGCCTAGTTTTTGTCAGATGATAACACATTTATCTTGAACTTTTGTATCTTTGATCTCATTTTTCCAAGTTCAAAGGTATGCAGATTGTAATTTGATAATATATTACCGTAGTCCACAGTAATTTTAGAAATTAACGGTATAATAGATTTAAAACAACGAAAATATTTTCATCTGTAGGACTATTTACTAGGAATATGTAGCATATGCGTTAATTTATTGTATAAAATGTACTTGAACGCTCTAATATGCATGCCTGAAGACGACCCTCTTGAATGTAATTTGACATTCCAATTTACATTAGAATTTAGAAAAATATCAATGTCGTTCTAGTGCGAGATAGCCATGTAGCCAAGTAGCCATGGTTATAACGCTATCAGTCAATTCAGGCAAGAACTGCCTTTGTTATACTGTCCAACTATTTTTCCGATCATTACAATCCTCAAAGAGATTTTTGTCAAACTTTGTAGAAATATGTATCAGAACAACAATAATATATATATTTTTTTATATCGGGTTTTAACGACGCACTGTAATGACGACTAAGATCTATTGGCGTCGGATGAATGATTAATGAGATGATGGGATGGTGAGATGAAGGTTTTTATGGGTAATGGGAAGGAAGCAGTCGTGGCCTACATTGTGGGAACCGTCTCAGCATCAGCCTAGACTATACAGAGGGAAACCACGAAAAAACCCTGTAAAGATGGAAGGTAGTGGCGATCGAACCGGGTCCGATATGCCCACTGCCTCCCGGGTATTGAGTTGTCAACTCAATGTCCCGGGTCACATGAAGCAAGTGCTTTAATCACTTGCAAACGCTGCATGTGCCGATATTGCAATAATAATAATCTGTGAACATTTAATTTCAATCGAATAAAATTGAAAATTTCACCCCACGCTATTCTTACAGGGATTAATTACTTAACGTTGAAAGAAACGAAAAGATGTCAGGCCGATTTGCTAAAAAATAATGCGGATTTCTTCTAGTATGGCATCAGAAAATGTTTCAAGTCACTTAGTTACTCTGCTTTACCTGTAGGCCCATGTCATACACATAACAAAAAAACAAAAAAAGATGTCCCTTTTTTTTGTTAAAAGTGACATGGAAGTAGGCTAAGTCAAGTTCATCTGATTATGCTCAAAAAGTTTTGATATCCGATAAATATATGGTTCCTCTAGCACAGCCTTTGTTGTGTATATACAATATTGCACGGACCATCCAGCCCATTTTTCAATATATAACGAGTCCAAGCTCAGATGATTTACGTTTCATTAATGTTCATCATTCAAGTTTTTCACGTTTCATTCATCCATAGACAGCGATCAGAACTAGACATCCATAACAAATTCTGTATTTGATAATGAGATTGATTCACAAACTTACCACATGTGTATGAAGAAGACTTTCTTTGACTTTTTCTAATTCTGCAACACGTCGAGATGCTAGGACCACTTTGCAACCGATCTTATAGAATGCATGGGACAGAGCTTTACCCAATCCTGAACTTGCACCTGTTATCAACACTACTTTTCCCTGCAATTTATCTCGTTTTCTGGTAAAATTATTTCTGCATATGTAATTATATATCAATAGAGGAACTGTAACTGGTAAACACACTGAATGGAAACACCACCAGATGAAGCCAAAAGACCATCCACTAACCAATTTTCCACCTTTTGATGTATCCATTATTTATATTATTATTCCAATAGCTCTAGCATTAAGTAAACCTCTATACTTAATGGCTCTAGGCTGGGCCTACCATGTTTATGTAATTGTAATAATCAAGTTATTGTTATTCAAGATGTAGTAGATCCCGATATTTCAACAATTTGAAACATGACAACAGTCTGATATGAGATGAATGAACATTAAATACAGATAGGCCTATTAAACCTTGACCCTTACAAGTCACACCTCGGAGTCAGATAATGATTTGACAGTAGCTCATATGACAGAAATCAGCTGTAGAAACTACGTGCGGTACAGTCACACTAAAAATATAGATACCATTGTGAAGTGTAAGGAGCAAAAAGTAATCGCATGCTTCGTAAGATGTGGGAGAAGTTGATAAGAAATGAAGAAATACATATTTGTATAAGTATCGGTAATACAAATACATGAACTGTGATGCAAATTAGGCTGATACATTAATTGTGTTGTAATTAAGAATTTTATGAATTGGTGTGTCATCAAATTACATGAAGAAGAACAGCTAAAAGCATTTTGGGGGGAATATTCACCAGCAAGTATCAAAACATGTACACGATAGCACAATGGGTGATATTTCAAAATTAAGACAAACTGAATGCAAAAAATTTGAAAAAATAATATTTCCACATCAACACAAAAATGGGGAAAAATTGAATCTCACTTGCTCACTTATGGTGAGGGAAATCCAACAAAAGTGGAAACACCAACAAACAACTTGAAAAAACATACAATAGTGCAAACAGGCTCGGACTTGAAAATCGAGCGCCCCATAGGGTTCAGCTTAGCCAGTCTCTGTGTAGTGGCATTTTTTTATAAAGCCCTGCAAAACCCCACTGGTTTTTTTTTCATGTTTTTTTTTCAACCGATTGATGATTAATCCCTGATTATCCTGATCCTAATATTGAAAGATCAATCTTTTTGGTTCATTTATTGCTCTAGTTTTATTGGAACTTTTTTCATAGCATATTTTTTATAACTGAATTATAGACCCAATCTTCAAGGTGGTTGCCTTACAATGGTATGGATTTCATGAAGGAGTTGTATACTACTGTCTATCAAGACTATTACAGTGGAATCTCTGTTATAAGTTTCTCGCTTACGGTATACATTTATTACATTTATAAGTCTTATTTTTTGATCCAACCCATATGCTCCACATGTTAAATATGTAGTTATATATCATTAATATATGGTTAATATATGGTACATATCCTTAATGGTATGTGTTCTCACTGTGTCATATGTAATGTACAATTAATGGAAATAAAACTTGCATTAATAAGTTTCTCACGTTGCTACATTTTTTTAGTCTGGTCCTCTGAACAACATATAAAAGAGGTTCCACTGTATTTCTCTGTTAATGTCTGGTGATCTTCATTCCTTCTGCCTCAGACAATACTTTCATTTGGTTGATCTCCACCAACATATAAACTATTTGGATTAAAACTTGTAAATCAGATCAGATGGTTGAACATAATTTTTGAGTCTTTGTTGATCACCAGTTCCACTCACAGAAATAGAATGTGTTAATAATTGCCTAATTGATCATGATCCCCCCCCCTCCCTTGCTTCGCACGCCAATTCAGTCGAGACCAAAACACTTGCGAGTTTATGGTTTTGGGGAGTTAGTTTACAAAATCAATGAGAATAGATCGCTTTTCAATTGATTATTCAATCTTGATTTCCCAAATCGATATTATCCCTAATATATGTCTGAAAAATTGTAAAATAACATATGGAAAATAAAAAATATACCTCTTCTTGGAATATATCTTCATGGATTGATAAAGATGTTTGTTTCCTACGCTCAATTGATGAATAAGTGTTAGGAAGTCAACTATCTGTATCGAGTCAATTGTATCAACCAGTAATTGAATATTGATTTATCAATTATTAGCCCCGGGAAAAACTTCAATAGTAAGCCTATAGTAATGACTCAAAAAGATTAGTAGGACATGTGGCATTTTACCAAACCAACCAATTCTCATTAAAACATGTATTATACTTTTAAATATTCAGAATGGAGAAAAATATTCAATATTTCGACTTTAATTCTACATGCAGAAATGTTGATTATTGCTTGATTATTGATTATGAATCAATAGTGTGATGATGAGTGAAAGGAATTTTACAAAAAAACATGGCTTACATGGGACTTGAACCCACACCCAACGATGATTTCAGTTTCTGAAGTGGTGTCTCAGCTGACGAGCTACTGAGGGTGGCCAGAAATTTTATATTTCATTATACAAACTTAGTCAAAATTATCTACAGTATCTCTTTTGCCTACAAACCTTCAAATACATGTTTTCAACAATTAACATGAAAAATCACTTGAATACCAATTCATTGCAATTTAATACATGATCCATAAACGCAATGTACCGAAGCACTGTTGTGTACAATAACATACATGCAAGGGCGTTCACATTGAGTTTATAGTGTTTATAGTCTATAAACTCAATGGCATTTATTCCATGGAAGCAAAGGAAGCAATGCTTCCCTTGCATTGTTACTTGCTGTGAATGAATGTTTTGAATACCTATCTTGAATTTCTATCAAAAGAAAATGAGAAATCAATGAAGTGATAACTTAGGGCCTACATCAGATTACATTTTTCCCAATAAATAAGTTATTTATGTCGTCTCTATTGCTACGATCTTGGTGAATATGTTATGCGCGCACGGTATATATATGAAAATTCATCTATAATTGAATTATATAAATATATAAATATAAATACCATATATATAAATATAAGTGAATTCTATTTCACTAATTCAGTGTCCTCATGTCGCAGCGATGACGAGAGATGAGAGAGAGAGAGAGAGAGAGAGAGAGAGAGAGTGAGCGGGAGGGCTCACAAGGACTCTGTAATGCATTGCCTATTCTAATAATATTCTAATAATATGTTTATTTGATAGCTCAGAAGCCAATTTCATACACTTCATTACAAACAATGCAGTTGTAACTTAAAATTAACCTAGGTACATGGTAATATATTGTGGTATATAAAAGTATATCAACATTAAAATTATATCATTCTTATAGATTAGAGACAAATCATAAGTATTCGTGAGTAGTTTTAATCCATTGGACGCACCTACCCTTGAAACATCCGACACTTGTCAGGTTTCTAATAGTGTGGGGCAACTTATCAAACTCTTTCATTCCTGCATTGAATATAGAATTGAACCATTTTTTCCCTCTACACATTCTTCTATACCCCAACCCGTCCACAGCCCTTCTCGTATTAATACTATGGATATTTTTAATAGATTCTATTTTATCACCTAAATATTCAGGCATAAGGCCTAACTTAATCTTGAATATAAATACTAAAACTAATAGTAAAACATTGTCATTGACACTTAGCCACTCCGTCATTCTTAACATTTGTACAATTGGTGTATCCTTATTACATCTGAGTAAACATCTCATCACTTTATTTTGGAGTTTCTGTAAAAGTCCCATCTCATTCTTGTATGCTTGGTATAGAATTGTTGCACCATATTCAAAATGAGGTTTAATTAAACTATTGTAAATCATAATTCTAGTCCAGTAGGAGAACTTTCCCCCTATCCTCCTAAGATACCCGACTTTTTTCCCAATTTTTTTTACAATATAATCTATATGCTGTTTAAAATTGATCTTATTATCTATAACTATCCCTAAATATTTAAAATAGTCAACAACCTCAATCTCATCATCTTGCATATTAATACTGATATTCAAGTCAGTCCATTTTACATTACAAAATTTCCCTACACCTATAAACATTGCCTTGGATTTATTTACATTTAGTTTCAACTTATTTAACTGTAGCCACTGTTCGATGTTACTTAGCTCATCGTTCATACTTTCTGACATTTCTCTTGCATCCATTCCACTCACCGATACCACCATGTCGTCTGCATACATATTTAAGAAACTATTTTTACAACATATATTTACATCATTTAAATAAATCAGAAATAACAGTGGTCCAAGCACCGAGCCTTGTGGTACCCCATTGTTACATTGCTTCTTTTCCGACATTTGCTCTCCATACTTCACTCTCTGTCTTCTTTCACTCAAGACATCTTTTACCCACATCTTTTACCCAATATACATACACGTTGTTATGCACAGAGACGTAGTGAGGCCCGTGTAGCGGCTGGTCACGTTTCCAGTCTTCTGTGAATTCTATGTGTACAGCGAGATTTGTTTTATTGAATTTAATTGTGTTTTCTTCTTATTTTCACTTATATTCAAATCTATAACATGAGTCAAATATCTGGACGCTTGATTAAACACTTCCATTTACATATTCAAATGAGATAAACGTGAAGAATATCAATTATATTTCACTCTTACAAATATATCCATCCAAACAGCTGTTCTACGGATGTAAACGCTGTCGATTGCATTCACGCATCAAAAAGCATATAGGCCCTAACTCTTACAATAGTAGAGCGCTGACCGCGGTGCTTTGAGCAAGCATATGCATTTTAATGTACTGAGTGGTTTACTAGTTGTACAAAAAAGTAATTGAACTGTTGAAGACGATAGATAATGAATGATGTGAATAATTGTTGTGTCGTTAATGATTTATTATTTAAAAAATGATGTTCATTTTCATATGTTCATATTCAATATATTTCCATATCTTATTTTATATTTTATATTCTCAGTACCTGAATCTCCGAAACAGTTGAAGATAATCACTCCAAATTTTCACCACATGTAGATATGAGTATTACATATTGTTGACTTGTATAGATAATTTTTGTATGAATGTGGAAAATATTGCAAACAAAAATTGTTGTATGACTAAAAATTTAGTCTTTTTTGGACGTTTTTCAAAAAAAAAAGAAAAACACAATCAATTTTTATCAACATTTCTTATATTTTCCAGTACATGAGTAAAAAAGTATCATTCAACTAGGCCTACTGTGAGAAGTTTTTGCATATAGTAACTTCTGTAACTTGGTGTTTGCTTGATTGCTTCCCTTTCCAAAACTCTCACGGCACGCCACTGCATACATCAGGACTAGAGTTGCATTTCGATATGAAAATTACAAATGATATTGAAACTGTATCATCATATACTCGTTGAAATCTATCGAAATTTCCAATTTTCAATCCAATTGAACAATAATGTGAGATTGGAAGCCATGAATTCTGGCGTTGTACAGTAGTACTGTCTCAGATTCAGTTTATTTTCTGTCCATTTTATAATAGTACGCAGGCCTATACAGACTACAGAGCGATATTTGACCTTCAATATAGTCAATTTCTTTCTCAAATGAGATAGTTATTTTATAACAATCTCATAACTGGTAGTTATTAGTAGGCCTACACGTTACAAACACGGTTTAGCATTTTCCTCTGCCACCTTCGGGGATTAAGTCAGCAGAGAGCAGACAGTGCGAGAGATGGCGATTGGTTGGCGTACGGTCAGCAATCAGCATACACCATATTGACAGCAAAGAGAAATCAAGCGCGTAGTATTTATTCAATTCATTTTCAGGTTGTTGTCACCTAGTTATTTCACTTATTTGACTATTCTTATTTTAGCTATTTACGATTTTTCAATTTGATATCGATCCTAGTTTTGATATCGAATTAATCGTATATCCCAATTCGGTATCAAATGATCCAAAATATCGAAATCGAATGGCAACCCTAGTGAGGACCGAAGAGGTAAAACCGTAATTTTTTATTAAACTGACTACGTTGAATCTTTATAAAGTAACAAAAATACTGTATCAATAAAATTCAATATTCAAGTCTCTAGACTTACAGGTGTAGGCCTATTATTTATTTTTAACATACAGTACTGGTAAGTGATATTAATAGACAAACATCTTCAATTTGTTTTTAAATACCTTCAAAGTTTAAAACTAAGAATTAAATGCAATCTTTTCTTTAGACTTTAATTTAGAGTTTGAATTATAATGAGAAAATACCGATTGCTAAACAAATGTAGATTATAAACAATATTTATTAGACTTTGACTTTGCACCTGACTTTAATTATTGATAATAGCCTATATAGCAGACTTGATTACTTTTTCAATCAAAAGAAAGCATATTGCTCAATGTACACTTACGGTCACATAAAATGGTTTAATCCGAAATTTCAATTTCAATAAAAAGTTGAAAACTATGCACAATTTCAACAGTTAGTTTTCTCACAGAGCATGCATGCAGCGTGTATACACATCTTCTTACTTGGGTGCGCCTGATATCAGTATATTTTCTTCAGGATCCATTTTAATGTGAGTTGATCGACCACTTTATGTGACCGCAACCTTACAATCGGATAATCACTAATCAGCCTCGTTTAATTTGAAGTTTTGAGCATATTTCTCCATATTGGTCACCACCCTCCTTCATGGATTTTTTCTTCAAATATTCTGTAGTTCTCACCTAAAATACAAATACAAATTACAAATCCCCCCCAAAAATAGTACCTAATTCAAATGTCATGAAGAAATAAAAGTGGCATATTCATATTGATTGGACTAGAATCGAATGTAATTGTTTTCAATTCACTTTTAATCTACATTTTGTTTGTAATCATTTTCTAATTGATAGTGTTTGATGGGAAAAATAAAAAAAAAACATATGTCTCTTCTGATTATAGAAACCTTGAAATACAAGTAGGCCTACATGTTCAAAAATCAACCCAAAAAACATCTCTTATTCACATTGTCAATATATTAAAAATATTAATAATTATTCATCGCAAGTTATTACAGCAATTGTAGCTACAATGCACGAAGAACTGTTGTGTGCTATATAGGTATGGCATATAACATATATGTGAGGGCCAAAGAGGTCTAAAATTTGAAATAATTAATAATAACCCCACAAACGGTTGGGTTACTTGAGGTTACGATTGAGTGGGAGATAGGCCTACATGAAATTTACAGAAATCATGCCTCATGCAGAAATCGAATCTTCCACTACGTCCAACTTGACTTCAGTTTCTGATGCAGAGCTTTAGTTGACCTATTCAGAGAGATGGTTTTATTTTTTCAATGACTGAAACTGTTCAAATAGATGTTGTGTCAATACACTACTTACAGCCAGTTTTGAGTCCATCAAGTTATGTCTCTGAGCCAAATTCCACAAGTTGACTGCTAACGTTGCTATTTTCGGGTCGCTCATGTTCCCAAGAATAACCAAACGATTGAATAAATCTAAAGCCAATGATGACTGTTTCTGATATTGCTCACTGGTTCCCAAGAACTTGAGGTGTGACAAAATCTCGTCCAGTAGAAGTGAACACATCTTGTTAATCTCTGCAATAAATTTTGGGTCCGAACCATATAACGTATCGTTTGAATCAACTGAAACAGTAAATTCAAATATGTATGAACATAAAAATGAAAATGTATTTATGAACATTATATTAATAATACTGCATTAATTAAAGAAATGAGTGATTATATAATTATATGCCTATGTACGGTATTTAAATAATCAATTAATTACATTAAAGCCTCCAATGGATGTGTAGGTCACTTGTCACAATGTTATCTTCCCTTGTATTTTTGCCACTGATATCATGATGGGAATTTTTAGATTTGGTATTCTCAAATTTGGTCATCAAATATATCTAGATGATACTAGTGATCTCAACAATAGAAGTTCTACATCAATTTATCACTACAGGTATGTGAGATCACTAACTGATACACAGCAATTGGGCTAGTTTTAAAATGAAATGAAATGCAATGTATAGGCCTACACAAGAACTAGAGGCATTTGAAATAGATTTCATAAAATTAAGTTTATTGTTGACAAACTTTGAAATCTTGATGTTTGGAGGTTTTATAGCTAAAATAGCTAAAAAAAAAAACACGCATAAAAGCATTCACAGAGAAATTAAAGATTTTTCAAGATACAGTATATAGTAGTATGTATACCTCTTCATGTAGAACCTCTTTAGTAAGTTTCTCTTTAGTACACTTTTCACCTTGATAAGTTTTATTTTCTAATCCCATCTATATGTTCCTACATGTTGAATAGTTTCTTTAGTAAGTTTTTCACTTTAGTAAGTTTTTTTGTCTGGTCCCCCTGGAAAACGTACTAAAGAGGTTCCACTGGTACAAACATCTGTGTGCCTATTTGAAGGTAGACCTATGGTAAGTAGCCTTATAGACATCTTATGTTATATGAAAAACACAATAACCTGAAAGAATGTAACAATTGAATAAAACAAAAATATTAAATTTCTAATACGTACAAATTTCATGAACTAATTGAAGGTTTCAATTTGATTTCAGAGTTATGAAGCAATATTATCACTTGAAAGATAGTAGAAACATATTTATACTCATGATTCAACCACTTCAAAAACTAATCTCAATTTCTCAACTTGCACAGAACAAATACCTTCAACAGAAACTGCATATAATATCTAATTAATTTCTCATTTTAGTGTCTTTCATCAGGTATCATATATATGTATATATATATATATATATATATATTTAATGTAATATATATCTCAATATATATCTTTATTAGCAGTAAGCTATTTACATAATTAAATTCACAGTACAGAAAATTCTAAAAAGAAAAAGAAATATATATATATAGGCCTATACATATTATATGGTATATAATATATTATATATATTATATAATATGTATAGTCCTATATATATATATATATATATATATATATATATATATATATATATATATATATATATATATATATATATATATATATATATATATATATATATATATATATATATATATATATATATATATATATATATACATATATATATATATATATATATATATATATATATATATATATATATATATGTATATATATATATATATATATATATATATATATATATATATATATATATATATATATATATATATATATATATATATATATATATATATATATATATATAAATATATGATACCTGATGAAAGACACTAAAATGAGAAAAAGTGGTTGAAGTAGCTCAAAATATAGTAGTATGAGCTCGAAAAATAATTTAATACTTTTTGGTGTAATTTCCTAATATACCGATAGTACAGTCTACCGTACTGAAAAAAAAGATTAATTTTACAAATATTCCCAACTAGAAACAAAGAGAATCATGATTGTACCTTTCTCGATATGGTACGGATAAGATTCCTGCGCTGCTGCTGAGAGCATATCCAAAACATTGAGATAGATAACTGCTTTGGAAACACTGTTTTGCTCCCATGTATAATGTAGGAGCACATTTAACAGCCCTCTAGTAAGATATAGCACACCCTGCTCAGGAGAATCCTGAAACCATAACAAAACAGCTATTTTAAAAATACGTAATATGATATACGGTAGGCCTATATCTCGAGAGGTTTTTGGCACTCAAGTTTTTACGCCGCAAACTCTCACGGCTGTAATTTTTGAGATATTAATTTGATTCATTCCAGTGTGTTCATAATTCAAAAGAATTAGGTTCAACCTATTACAGAAATGCAATCAAATAATATAAAACTTTTACATGCTTTATTGAAAGTACATAAAAAGTCGTGTTGGCATTAAACTCGATAAACACCTTAAATTACCCCTCAAAATTGAAAAAATCAATCTCGAATATGTGAGTCGGGGAATTGATGTATCAACGTTTAAATGAGTTCGGCACCCTAGCCTAGGCGGAGGCCCGGATTTACGCACAGGCTGGTAAGGCCTGGGGCCTGGGCCTTTGGCCTAGGGGCTCAAAAGCCCAGGAGGCGCTTGACTCCCATATATTTGTTTCAAATGAAATGAAATGGTATCAAAAAATGCAACACGAAGTTATATCATGTACTTAAAAATGAAACCAAAAGTATCAAAAACTTTTTTTCATTATTATTCTCATTCATATGCTCATTAACACTACAACAACATTGGCCAATATCTACAACTTACAGAATTTAATCTAAAAAAATTATATTTCAAAAAATTTCCCAGAGGGCTATTGGATTAATTGAAATATTGCTGAAATATGCTATTCCTTTCTGTATTTCTGTATATACGGCCCTGAGTGAGGCGACCCACCGGGCAAATGCCTGGTTGACAGATAGCCCAGTCCGCCCCTGGTCGGGATGACCATAATTTTCCGAAATATATTTTTGTAAATATAGTTATGTGTTTATTTAAAAACATTATTCCAAATGTAGGCCCAAGTGGGTATATGTAATAACATACCGGAACGACAAGAAGAGTTGACAAAAAATGGCAAAGATACGAAACAAGGTATTGTTCAGTACTCCGTTGTTTCCCGTCAACTTCCACAGTGCGAGGTAGATCAGGAATAAGACTGAGAGCAGCTTTAAAGCAAGCATCGGCTTGTCCCAGACACTGGTTAAGCAACGCAACTTGCCCCGATAGAAGATACAAATCGAGTTGCGTCGAAACTGATGTTATCGATGGAATCGTAATGTAGCAGTAAGCAGCACAAGCTCGTACAAAGGCAGCAGTCTTTCGAGTATGGTGCCCCTTTACAATGTGCCTTGTATCCACTGACAAGCGGTTAACACTTTGAACTAACTGAGCGTGGACCGAGTCGAGGTTAGTGAAAGATGATCTAGCTTCAACATAGAAACCGAGTTGTTGTTCAAAGTCACGTCCATACTCTACTTTGTTGACAAATTCTAGTATGAGATTTCCAATTTGACGTTTTTCATCATCGACAGTGAGGGCGCTGAAAAAAATGGATATTTTTAAATATCAGGAAAGTCAGTATATAGGCCTATATCAATGTTTTTTTCTTCATTTTATAGGTAATTTTTATGGCAGTTTTTTTAAAGAAAACTGAACTTACTTGACTGAGTCATGCATTACCCTGCATATGAACATTAATGCACTTGTTATGACAGGATCATTGGTTGCATCCTGCTGACCACGTGCAAATGCACTCATCACACTTTTGCACACCTCAACTTTGATACTCTCCTTTTGAAATAAGTCGAGTAATGGCAAAAATTTGTCCTAAAAAGCAACACAAAATTCATTAATGAAATACTGATGAATAGTGAATAACAAAACAGGTATACACTGTATCAGTTCTTTGAAAATCATAAATTGTATATTAGGGCTGTGCGAGACTCGAAATTTTCGAGCGAGTTCGAGTCAAGATCGAGACTCGAATCACTCGAAAAGATTTTTTTCCAGATCAAAATTTCGAGTCTCGAAATACTTTCGGGTCTCGAACTTTTTCGAGCGAGCGAGCAAGAATAAACTTGTCATCTTTTTATCATTCAACATATTGGTATTAAATAATGAATATATAGTGTCTGAAACTTATGAAAAAGTTTTGTTTCTGCATTTCTCGCTTCGATTTTGCATTATAGAACTTGCTGAATGATTACAACGCGCATCATTTCACAATATCAGTTGCACCAGACTCCGAGTGACTGGGTTATGTTGAGTCGTAGTAACCACCAGACACGCACACGCGTCTCTCTCCCTTCCTCAGTTCCTCCCCCTCACAAACTCTTCAAGGACAGATTAAAATGTCATCACGCGTGTTCCAAGACACTCGGGACGGCCAAGAGCCAAAGTAAAAAAGTCCAAAAGGCCAAGCAAAAAAGTTCGCGCGTCGTCATCGGCGAAGTTAGCCGATCAAGTAGCACATCAGTAGCGAACTTATCAAGTAGTTTCGCACGGTTTCTCTCGTACGCAATACAAAATTGTTGTAATTCCAACCGGGAAGTGATGATTTTCGTGGCCATCTTTTTTAATATTGATTACTCACAAAATACTTCAAATTACTTCAAATTTTGCACTTAGATAACTATCATGCTACAACTGCAAAAAAATGAAAATAAAATGAAAACCAACAATGTATAGGCCTACATGATTACTTGGTTTTTACGAAATTTTCAACAGTGAAATTTATTTTTCGTTCTTCTCAAACAATAATTTTTTTCAATTCAATTTTTTCACGAAAATGTTGCTGAAGTATTGTTCAAGCGTTGGTCATATCGTTATTTTGATATTTCTGCTATATTTCAAGATATGATTCAATTTACGATGTTTTTTTCAAACTAAATTTTCTATAAAATTTTCTATAAAATTGTGCTCGAACTCGCTCGAACTAAAATAGTGCTCGAAACTCGCTCGAAACAAGGCAATCTTGCTCGGAACTCGCTCAAACTCAAAAAGCTCTGCTCGCACAGCCCTATTGACCTATTGTATATACATTATAGAAACAGTTTCTTTACCATTGTGAAGAGGACCTCGAAGTCGGTGGAATGAGCAAGAACTTTGTCAATGATAGCATGTAGCTGAGGATAATGGTGCTCATAAGCTCGGTTTGGGTTCATATGTCGAATAATATCTCCAAGGAATGTGTTCACTTCTCGGTGCTAAAACCAATCAAGTTAGTCTTTAGAACATCAGCAGCAAATGAAATAGGTACAGGGACTATGATAACTGATAAGTAATAACTAAAAGCCATGTGGTAATGAGATTTTTAAATATACAGCGTATTTCCTTCAATAAGCAAAATCCATGGCAGTCATGTCACGCAACTTAGAAATAATGAGAATTTGCAAGTCAATTCAATTTTATTCATTTCATAATTTGTATTTCCAATTTTTCTGTGCACTGAATGAAAAATACTTCTCTTCAACTTTCACTTGATAATAGCAAATATGCCGGGGATATTTAACTTACGTTTAAATGTTTGTACAACACAAAAACGTGTAACTTTTTACACCATCAAAAATTAACAAGTGCATTGAAAAACAATTTGGAAATAACTACTTGCAGACCATTCTTATTTATTACCGAGAAGTGACGAACAGCAAATCCAATCCAAACTTCAGCGCAATTGATGTAGTGTGCTGGATCCTCCAGCTTCGTAACAATACGCCATACGTCATTTAGAATTTGTAGTTGATGTTCTAGAGGCGGGTCAGCTAATTCGAGACAAAGTCCAAGAGTACGAAAGAGTAAATATTGCGGGAAACCCTCTTCATTGCAATTGCTAACGAGTTCTATGAACTGCGAGGCACGACTTGCTATATATGCAGGTTTGAATGCTGCCATTATTGTATTCAGTAGAAGTGCACTGTTACATTTCTCTTTACATCTTGAAAGAATCTCTACGAGTAACCTTTCTGGAGCATTAGCTGCTACTCCCTGCAATATCCAATCAAGTGCTGGTGTGTACAAAGTTAAATACGTTGATAACTCCATTTTCTGAGTGTTTATTTCTGCTTGTACAGTGGGAGTGAACAACTGGTTGTACGATGCTAGGAAATCATAGAAGTTTTCTTTGACATATTCTCTGTCGATAGTAGCGACCGTCATACCAACTCGGCAAAGGTAGCATCTTGCATATACGGCCACAAGAGGGTCGCCAATACCTCGAGTCATTCGCGTCAATCTGAGAAGTGCCTGAGAAAATTCGTTGGAAGTTAAGAAGCTATAGGATTTAAGAATAGCCATTTCCACGTATAATCTGGGAACCAATTCTCGGATGGAGGCAATTTTGTAAAACCAATTACGGCATGTTTCCTTGGCAGATTCAGGCACCATTTCAGGGGTGAAATTTTCTGGTAGAGGTGTTGCAACTTTGCTTCCTGGTCTGTAAAATTGGAATAAAAAGTGAGTAAAATACAGAAACATATTTTGTGGTGACTTTCTACATGTAGTTGTCTACCTAGGCCGATGTACTCATTTTGGAACCCAAGAGTAGACTATATGAGGTTACTATGTAATTTGAAAAGTTCACTCAAATCAAGAGAACTTTATAAAGACAATTGGTTAGCCCTCTTTAGAAAAAAAAACTAGGTGTGCGAGTTTGAGAGAAATTGGCGAGTTTCGAGTTCAAGTTCAAACTCAGGAAAAAAAATCAAGTTCAAAAATGAAAAGAAAAAGAAAAGTGGGGCGCATTAAATATCGAGTTTTCAATTGGTTTTTAATAAAGTAAATACAGTAAGTCCTCAGTAATTCAAATTCAAAGGGACTGACAGAAAAAATCAAATTGAAAAAAAATTATGTTTTTAGTTGGTCTAGTAGGCCCATAGTAAACCCTCGTTAATTCAAATTTCAAAGGACCCCAAAATCAGAGTTTGAAGATTCGAATTATAGAAAAATGTTATTTGTTTGTTTAGTATATAGTGTGTGCAGTTGACGCATTTGGTGAGTTCCCTTCACTTTCCCCTCGCCCATACTAAGCATTCTCCGACAGCCATGTGTTCATCTTCAAGTAAATTGTTTTCTCAACAGTTTTACACGACAACAAAGAGTTGGATGAATACTATCTAGTATAAATATATATATTATCAGGGCCGCACTCACGAGATAGGCCTACTTATCACAGTGTCAAGAGTCAAATTACCAAACCATAAGGATTAAGAAGTAAAAAGCAATGTAGAGACCTGAGAAAGCAATAAATATAAATATTGGGGCCTAGAATGAATTGAACGAATTATTATCTCTGCATGCACTAGCTGGCTGATTTATTTACAGTTGATTAATTACTTACGCTCAGTCAGAATAATATTCACTCTGATAGTAAAATAATTTCAATTGAGTAATAAAGATGTGGTCTCAAATATATTTTCTAAAAAGTCATTTTTCTTCAACAGCAACACGATACTTTTCAAAGGACAAGAGCGTATCTTGACTTGTCCTATGTTGATAGGAAGTCCTTTGTTGTCATCATATCTCAAGTATGAATACAAGTACAAACTCGCCGGTCCCCCCCTTGCCATTAACGCTCAAGTGTTTCAACCTGCTAGACCCCTTGCCTCGCGCCCCTCATCCTGCTAGCACGCGCTGACGCAGCAGTGTCGTATGCTTGTCGGGACGCCCGACAGCTAATGTTTAATGATAGGAAATACGGATTTAAAAGGATTTTCTCATCAGTTTCACTTCTGGACCCTAAAATTTGGAAAAAAATCGCATTAATGATGAAAAATGAATAAAAAAATGAAACTAGAAATTTTTTAGCTCTGCTGAATTTGAACTCGAACTCGAAAATTAGAGTGCTCGCAAGCCCCTAGAGAAAACATATCTCCAATAACCTATATCGGAACCCAGTGTCTTCTATTCGATATCAATAATCAAGGTAACCCGTAAATTCTTCTTATTCTTAATTATGATTATTGACTGTTTGCATAACAATCCCACTAATAGTTAAGTCATATCTGAGGATTAATTTTTATCAATTTTCACCATGTAAAATAAATTTCAAGTAGATCTAGCCTTGCCTGTTTAATTAAGTGTTGCACAATTAAGGTAAACTGTTGGTTTCCCTATAGGGGAGTACTACCGCATATTTGTTGCACACCATTGGCATTTTGCACGAAACAGAACTACAACGAATTAATGCATGAACCTAAGTGAAAAATGTGTCACGAAACCTAGTACGATAACAAAATAAAAATGAAACAAACCTACTGAATATTGACACTGAAAAACCAAATGAGCTTGCAATAAAAACTGAAATAATAAAACTTTTAAAAAACTCCAATGTTCTAACTTTCATCCGATTATTTCTCATTTCAAAAGTATGTCTACAGTGAATACTTACATAAATTAAAAGTATTCAAATATACTTCCTTAAAATATACAAGAAAGTCATACTTTCTCTAACACACTTACACATAATATTCTGCCTTTGTTCGAAGTCGATCATAGACCAATTTACCAAAAATGTCAAGGATGTCAGTTATAAGAACAAACTTGCTTGGATAGAACTGAATGACGGATGTATCGACAAGTAGTTTCGAACATTGAATGGCTATCTTGAGAGCTTTCACACGTTGATCGTGTAGCCAGGCTTGAACGAGCTCTTGATTCAACTGTTCAATGCGACTCACGTACTCCTGTTGCGATAAGTCAAGCATCTGGCGTACAGAGCCTTCTTCAAAATCATCCAGTTGCTCCAAACGGTTCTTCACTTTGTCCACTACAGAACTTTGTGTCTTTACCACAACTGGAAAATGAAAACTCCAGTGAATATTGAACTAAATTTAAAGCTATATTTTTTTAGTAGGCATACTTTGGTGTGGTATAAGATTGCCCGTGTGGTGCTCTGTTCAAATGATGCTAAACATTCATCCTTTGACTTTATAGGGGAACAATGGTTTTGTGTCAACATTTAGATGTTACTTAAAAAAAATTAGGCTATATCTGTACTTCAAATATTATTCAAAGTTTCAGATTACTCCACAGCTTTAAAATAATAGGTATCTCTAAAGACGTGTTGAAATAGAATGGCTTTTGAAGAAGAACTTTTGGATTGTTTTGCTTTGTTTCTATTTTCCAGTGTTATAAAATGTTCTCTATCACATTTCACACCTCAATTATATCAATTCGTTGACGCGCCGTAAAACCCCAATACTCACACATTCAGTTATATGTAACAACAATGACCTTTTCATAGAATGTAGAGACGCACAGTAAGTCTTACCTTTTTCTCCTCCTGATAAAAAACTAGTAACCATGGAAAGTTTTTCCGAGGTTGTGAACTTGCTCAATATCGCAGATTTTCTAGTGTTCCATGGTTCTATGCTATCATCCAATAAAGTCTCTTTACTCTTCCTCCTATTACTAGGAGCTGAGTCCCACACATCAGCTGCAGCCATCTTCGTCACCAAATCCATTTCTTGACGTGCAAACTGACTGAGCGGATCACTTCCGTCAAGTGCGGTTGCAGCGCCCAGTGGATCTAATGTTGGCGTGGGAGTAGAGGATCCTGTGCTGCTGGCATTGCTACTGCCAACTGTACGTTTCATCACTCTACTCTCCGTCATCTGGTTTCCATAAGACACAGATTACACACAACATAAGAATAGCCTACTACTGGATTTTAGTCCAAGACAGTCTAAGAAGTATAGAATGAGATATGGTATTAACTACGTTTTTATTCAGAGTAGAGAAACGAGAGTTTTGCTACACTACAGATTGGAATTTGAAGAGAAAAATGGCAACCCTTATCGGTACAGACATGTAACCATGGCTTTTATTTTTCATTTTCATAGCATTTACAATTTGAAAAGTAGCACTTTGGTGCATCTATTATTTTTTAAACATCGTTTTATGATTGAAAAAGACGAGTCGGGGTTCATGGGAAGAGACAGGCACCGGGAACATGTGGTGCAGAAAACAATGAAGACGGATGTCGGAAAATATTCATTTTTGACGAGGACCGGTGGAGAATGGAATAAGCTGAGTAAAAGAGTGTTTGAGGACGGAGAGTTGACAGTAACGGAGTTCAGAAAGAGGATAGATGGCCAGAAGATGGGTCAACTATTGAATAAAAGATAATTTCTCAAATTTATGTATTGAGTGATTGATTATATTGAACTGTACTAATACAGGAACTCGCCACCGTGCTGCGCACAATTGCGATGTAATAAAAATAAAATAGAAAAAAACAACACCATGATACCCTTAAAATCCATTATATAACGTGCAATAGGCATACAAATGGAACACTGAAATTGATAGTTTTGGTAAAATGGTGTCCACCATCAGATTTACCCTACGCCTCATCTGCCGAATACATTTGCAGATGCACTTTGGTTTTTGAATTTCTCAATTGACTCTACCTGTTTACTTCCTGTATTCTGTAGAAAATAGCATCTTTAATGCTTTTGTTCCAAATAGCCAATAAGTTGATAGTGAATTCAGATGTTTGTAGCGCTTTGCTGCCTTTTAAAAAATATGATAGAACAAAATAAATGTATAGAAACATGAAGAAATGTTATACAAATATGCTTCAAAGCACTTTTAGATTTTGTTGCTTTTATAGCAATTGCTATTTTTACATGTCTCTACTTATCGGTAAGCAAAAAGATTATTAGTGTTACCATCTATAGGCCTACATATTACAACGTTGCTATTTAGACATTCAGTGTTTCTTGAATATCAACTCAGGAACAATTATTACTATGAACAATTTCAAGAATTCTATCGAATGTATCTATTTAATTCATTTTAAAATAACAGCTTAGGAACATCTACATCAATAAATAAAGTGTTATGGAGTACTAACAATGCTGATTGGCACTCTTCAGCTGATTTCTATTCTTGATTGATTGCTTCCTGTTTGATCAATTTTAGTTGATTTTATTTTTTGTAAAGGTTATATTCTAAATTTACAAATCTAACATAGCATTTTGCTAATTATTTTGAAATCGTGGTTGATTTCTATCTTATCCTGTGGTATCGCGTTCCACAAGCGAATCGACCTTCCCAAGAAAGATTGGCATCCTGTATTTATACTGTATTTCATACTATATTGTCCGATGTTTTGAGAGGAATAGCTTCTCGGCCTGCTCTGACGATGAAACTTGATTTCTCGATCCGCATGTGGATGTCGTCCCAGGCTGGTTCTTGCGAAATAGCTCGGAAAAGGCATCAAGGTGATGTCCTTTTACGTCGCACATGTAGTTTTTCCCATTTGAAGTGTGAGAGAGCATTGCTAATGCTAACACTGGGTCTCTTAAGTCTATAGTATATCACTACCAGTTGTGAGTAGTGGGTATATACTTACAGTGACTACAATTGGTTTCAATGGATGGTCAGAAACTTCTTCAAAAACAGATGAAACGTTTTGCTTCTCCAAAGCATAATTGCGAGGTCGACAGGACCTATTATGATAAACAATATTACAAATTATTTTACATTTCCTTCCTAACCCTACAAACTCTATTGTTTTGATACTTTGGACTTTAAACCTGTATAGTCCAAGTATTCGGCTGCAAATACTCGAGTTATTGTCATGAAAGTTCGAAATTGGGCACAATTGCTTCACAATTGCTTTTAATTTCCTGTTTGGCATCACACATTCAAGTAGCTCTTAAGGTCTGTTCGATTTGTCTGCACCAAGCTACACCACTGCACCAGCACGTTCAATTTGTCTGGTGCAGACTACTTTGCCGACTCTATTGCAGCACCATGCGCGTTCGATTTGGCGCTGGTGTAACTTGGGGCAGCTTTGTAGCGCACCAGCTCTGGAGGTGGTGTGTTGGTGTAGTGTAGATTGTTTTGGTGCATTTTTCAACATGGAGGGTCCCGCAATGAAATTAAATCATGAAAATATTAATCACCAATAACAATCCAGTTGTACAGAACGGGCATTATGCTTTTTTTTTCGACGGTGAGTTATTTCTATAGGTTATTTGTAGCCTATGTTCATAATAATATGGAAAATCTACGATCATGCTAAACTCAAATGCCGCGTAACGAATTCAGACGTGTTTGATTTGGGGTGCAATATAGCTGCTTGATGCTACACCAAATTGGCATCACGTAATTTCCATAATGCACTGAGCTTACACCAAGCCTACACCAACTGCCCCTGGTGCAAGCAAATCGAACAAACCTTTAGATAGCTTTAAGGTGAAGAAATGTAAATTTAGCCAAATTGTACTGAATAAATCATTTTCAAACAAAACAAACAAACTCGTGCATATTTATATTTTGCATATTCTCAAAGTGCTGTTACATTTCTTATTATAATATTATTATAGGCCGACCTTATTACCACGTTACGTTTTGAGAGTCGAAACGTTACGTGGCAGCAACAATGATAATAGCTGCCACGTAACGTGGCAGCTATTTGCAAAATTGTGGCCACGTAACGTTTTGGTTCATTTGAATCAAAACGTTACGTGGCAGCTATTTTGAAAATTGCTGCCACGCAACGTTTTGGTTTTTCACGTTCTGAGTCAAAACGTTACGTGGCAGCAACAATGATAATTGCTGCCACGTAACGTTTTGGTTTTGAAAGTGTGTTTTACAGCTGCTGACCGAGCAAACAATGTTTCCCTTTCCAGGCCTCTGCTGTCTACTGATTGTGATTATTAATATAGAAAGGTCGTAAATTAGTTCAGGTTTCTGATCTTGAAACACTTTATTTACATGTGGTAACCTTGTTAAACCTACGGTAAAAACAATGGATTACCAAGTGTTGTGTGATAGGCCTATAGGCCTCGCCAAAACTAACCTGTCAAAATGTACGTTTTGACAAAAGACTGTTTGAACATAGGTTTTGATATGACTTTGACCTTATATCTTTGGATCCAGGACGTAATTGTGGGAAGGTTAGACCTGGCCTAGAAGATAAACGTTCATTGCAATAATAATAATCAAAAAAAGAAGTTTCTCAAAACGTTACGTTTTGACTTTTTACATGAGGTACTTCCAAGACGATCGTTCAAAGAAAGACGGAGTTAATTTCTAAGACACATCATTTTATAGCTGGAATGTGAAGATTATAAAAATATCTTTAGTGAAGATATTCAGAACGATATTTATCTAGACTTATCAGCTGACATTACGGTAAAAAGAATTGATTAACCGAGACGCGTGGCCGAGTGGTAACACACTGAGCCGTCATTCGGGAGACCGGGGTTTGATTCACGCCACGGTCGACCATCCTGACAGGGGTTTTTCGTGGTTTCCCTCTGTTATTCAGGTTGATACTGGGATGGTTCCTTAACAACAGGCCACGACCGACTCCTTCCCATCATCCAAAACACCTAATAAAATAACCTTTCATCTCATTCATCATCCACCAACGCCAATAGATCGTAGCCATCAGTATAATGCGTCATTAAAACCCGATATAAAATAAAATAGGTCTACCTACGATTTGAACAGTATGGTAAGAAAACACGTACGATTGCAGTGTCGTGCTCGGCCTAACCAAAATGGAACAAGGTCAAAACGTACGTTTTGAATTTGGGTGTTAAACTTTGGTTCTAGGACAAGATAGAAATAGGATAACTTATCAAAAAGGAGTAAAGGGCCTACTTAGAAACAAGTTTGTTCTAAAATTTGCTCAATTTAAATAGTTCCAGGTAAAAATCTCACGCAGGTCTGCACATCTGTTTCACGCGCGTCAAAGAGAGGCAGGTTTTTTTTTTAGGTTCATACCCTAGTTCATAATGCCAGCTGATAAAAGCCTCGAAAAAAAGTCGTCCTAAATAGCTTCATATTCTGCCTATAAAATGATCGCGCTCAAAAATTAGCTCCAAAGTAGTCTAAACGTAACGTTTAGAGAAAACTACCAAAGGTACAAGATGAAAGTGTTGACAAAACTTACGTTTTTACAGATCTATTTTAGCCAGGCCAGTACACAAGACTTTGTAATCCATTGTTTTTACCGTAATGTCAACTGACCTATCTCTAGAAAAAAACTACAATCAAGTTCTGGATTCAGAGGTACTAGATCGAATTGTCAAAACATACGTTTGACAGTTCCGTTTTAGCTACGCGTAGGCCTATCACAACATTTTGTAATCCTTTGTTTTCACCGTGATGTCAGCTGATGTAAGTCTATAAAAAAAGTCAAAAATTACGTTTTGACAACTGATGTAAGTCTATAAAAAAGTCAAAAATTACGTTTTGACAGGTCAGTTTTAGCTAAGCCTATCACACAACACTCAGTAATTAATCCATTGTTTTACCGTAGGTTCAACAAGTTTTGACTAGAAACGTAAAAAAAAACGTTACGTGGCAGCAATTATCATTGTTGCTGCCACGTAACGTTCTGACTCAAAACGTAACCATCTTCAGAACCAAAACGTTACGTGGCAGCATTAATCATTGTTGCTGCCACGTAACGTTTTGACTCAAAACGTAGAAAAAAAAAACGTCACGTGGCTGCAATTTTGAAAATAGCTGCCACGTGACGTGGCAGCAATTATCATTGTTGTTACGTAACGTTTCAACTCTCAAAACGTAACGTGGTAATAAGCACTCCGATTATTATTTTACCATAATACTTGCCACGTGCCATATATGGCACAATAGCTGTAGGTATGCTTAGTCCCATTCCAAAATAGCAAATACATGCACCCTAGCCTAGATATTATACTCTCTCGTCAAAGAGCATCCCCTGGCTCATTCAGCTAGAGCACTGCTTCCCTAAGAATGTAGACATCTCATTCATCTCCTAATTTCCTACTCCTAATTTCGTCTCCAAATAACTTATAAATTCAATGTGCCCAAGCCTGGCTGCTGGTTCAGTACATTAAGCAAACAACAATAAATTTGTCAAAGAAACAGGAAAAAAACAAGTTTACCATTCAAACTCGGCAAGGAGGTGTGGTGGTCCAGACATATTGGGCTCACGAAGTACGCAGATTAATTATTTCTTCTATTCTTTAGGCCCTTATAACCAAAAAAGCAGTGATTTGTTTGGGCCCTGCCATCAAGGAACCACTTCCATTGAGGCAAAGATCTTCATTGGTTAATGTTATTGCATTGAGGTGCCAAAGAGCCAAAGAGAATGTGTGTTACCAACTTCCAAACGTTAGGTTAGGTTAGTACGAAGGTACGAAGTGTCAACTCAAGGTTTTCAATTTCGGCATTCATTTCTTCAGAAAGTTCAGATGTCAAATCCCGAACTACGCCTACTTGCTTTCAAGCTAGCCAGCTGATGATGCTCTAAAGTTGCCTACTGCCAAGATTCTGACTGCTGAATTCCGAGAAGCTAGTGACTAGAGCGACCTGCGATAGGGTGATATTAGTCACCGAATCTTGTCGTTAAAGAAAATGGAATTTCAGCACTTTTGAAAATAGATACAATTTCTAGATCAACGTCTCGTTACAGAAGAGAAGTAATATCATCGAAGAAGTCGACACTACTTCTTTGGCCGACACATTAATGATTTAACCATATGATTTATGACGTCATTCGAACGCCAAGAGGGTGAGGCAGAAAGAAGCAACAGGCTTTTTAGTCGGGCAAGTGGCAAGATGGCTCCAGTAAATATGTGGTCATGTTCGTTTTGCCTCAGATTCAAATTCAGTCCAGAAGAAATAGAGCAACGTCATAAAAGTCACGAAATTGACAGAATAATAGAAAAGGATAAACAGTCTTTCAAAAGACAAGTGAAGTTACTGTTACTCGGTGCTGGTGAAAGTGGAAAATCAACATTTTTAAAGCAAATGCGAATCATTCATGGAGTCAAGTTCGAGCCTGAACTAATACGCGAATACCAGAGTGTAATCTATCAGAATATTGTAAAAGGAATGAAAGTGTTAGTAGATGCCAGGAACAAGCTCTACATCCCATGGGAAAACTCAAATAATGACCAGCTGGGAAAACAGATACTTAACTTTGAAAATAGTATGATACTAGACACTAGACTGTTTCTACACTACGCCCCTGCCTTGTACAGTCTGTGGAAAGACGCCGGCATAAAAAGAGCATATGACCGGAGAAGAGAATTTCAACTAGTAAGTATTGACATTGAGCAGGCCTAGGCCTACTCCATTGAATTTGTATCCTTACAAAATCAATGGCCATACTAGGCATATCACCCCTTCCTCAAATTCTTCAAAACAGAAATAAAAGAAGATGGCTCTCGAAAAGAACTGGTAGGCCTACATATTTCTAGTTCTCAATTTGAAGTTGGAATTTCTACGCAAATAAACAGAGTGGGCATTTCACCTGGTACTTGAAAAGAGGGACTTTTTCCACGGGTGCTTTCTGCCACCTTGGGTCTGTCGTGTAATGCTGGAACATTGTAAGCCTACGATTCCTATGATCCAATGACTCGGTGGTGAAGCGTGTGGTGGTGTACGAGAGGTCCAGGGTTCAAAACTACATGTAGGCCGGTGCAACTTTTTCAAGTTGGAATTATTTTTTTTTTTTGGTAAATTTGTCATTCAAGTCAGTTCCACAGTCCACACATAATTATGTGAGGTTAAGGACAGTAACCTGAATACTAAACTAACCCCAACCAAAACGACACCAACCTTTGAAAACTGAATTTGGTACCGTGTAACACAAAATTACCTTTTTAAAAAAAAATCATATTGGGTTTAATGATGCACTATAATGATAACAAAGATCTATTTGCGTCGGATGAATGATTAATGAGATGACGAGATGATGAGATGAAAGTTTCTTCTTAAGGTAATGGGAAGGATAGCGGCATTAGTGGAAAGGAAGCGGTTGTGGCCTAGGCCTATATTTTAGGAATCATCTCAGCTAGGCTACAGAGGGAAACCACGAAAAAACCCTGTAAAGATGGACGGTAGCGGGGATCGAACCAGGTGCGATATGCCCCTTTACCTCCAAGATGACATGAAGTCGTTAACTAATGACTACATCAACAACTGTCTCATTCAAACCAAAATAGTGGTATTCTTTTCGCATTGAACTATTCCAAGCAAAAGAAGAACCGCCATTCCACATTTCAAACGTAAATTAGTATAATTTAATACCGGTACTGATTATTATTATTATTATTTATTATTATTATTATTATGTTTTAAGTACCGGTAGTGTAGGCCTCTATTCTATGCCTACATCCATTTCAATCTCTTTTCAATTCATGTCGTTGCATCAATTCGACAGGTAAAATTTTGAGGTCATATTTTTCTTGTTTTTGCGTTAGCAAAGCCAACTGACTGCCATGTCACGCCGATAACGTGCTTGAAAGAGTCGAGGAAGATTTAAAAAAAAAGAAAAACACTTGACCAAGTTTTACCTTATGTTTCAGAGTGATTCTGTTCAATATTTTCTGGACAATTTGGAGAGGATAGCCAGGACTGAATACATACCTTCAAATCAAGACATACTTCATGCCCGCAAAGCTACAAAAGGGATATCAGAATTTGTAATACCAATCAACAACATTCCATTCCAATTTGTGGATGTTGGGGGACAACGGTCGCAAAGACAAAAATGGTTTCAGTGTTTTGATTGTGTCACTTCGATCTTATTCCTTGTGTCTTCATCTGAGTTCGATCAAGTAATCTTAGAAGACAGGTAAGTTTGCAATGAATCATCAATGAACTTAGGCCTATAGTATGAAACGGAAAAAAGGGGGGAGCTGTCCTCCATAGCTCAGTCAGCTAAGGCACCACTTTAGAAACTGAAGTCATCATTGGGCATGGGTTCGAGTCCCACATCATTCATCACCAGTTCACTTATCATCACTTCATGGTTTCATGATCACCTGGTCATTTGTAACCCCAAATAACCTATTCATTGGTGGGGTCGTGAAGCGAGCAATAATAGAAAAAATGCCACTATCAGGTATCATAATTTTTTCGAGCACATTTGTGATTCAAATAGTAAATTGGATCATGTTTTGAAAATTATGCATCACAGTTCAAACTTCGATGCATGATTTTAGGGCCGTCAAAAGCATTTGTTGGCAAGTACCATTTAGGAATTTAATCGTGCATAGCAGCACATATGCATTTTTGGCATATCTTCATGGTGAAATCGAAGGCAGATAATGTAGATCAAGTGATCACAATAATTACTATTGAAATACCGGTACCAATATAACTGTTACAACTTGAAATAACACAGATAGGCCTAAAACTTGTATCATAATGTTGCGACATAATAATTGAGGCACTCTGCAAATTGTGGTGCGATGCGATACCACATGTGTTTTCCCAGATATGAAATGAGTAGCCCTATTGTATTATAGTACATCACATAATTTTGTTTCAACCCTGGCCTTGATCCATGAGCATCTTTCCGAGTGTAAATGTATAATGTAAGAGTGTATAATGAAGACGGTGAATCACCGATTAAATTGACTAATGTAAATGACCAAATAAATTGAATTGAATTTTAAAAAAGTAATTAGCAATAAATTCTTTAATACATTCAAATTAAATTCATAATAAATTAAATTCATTGAATAAATTCATTTCAGATAATGGTGATTCCATAATATGCCAGTTGAGCAATTAATTGTTGTAGCTTGTAGCACATGCATGTGCATGAAATTGCAATATTGATGTAGAGTTGATGTGTTAATCTTGGATTTTTCTGTTTCAGGCGTACAAACCGGTTGGTCGAGTCCTGCAACATTTTTGACACAATTGTCAATAATCTTGTATTTCGTGGTGTGTCCATTATATTATTTTTAAACAAAACTGACCTTTTGGCTGAGAAAGTAAAAACTCAAGAAACAAATATCACCACATATTTTCCACAGTTCAAAGGCAACCCACGCAGTTTGGCTGATGTTCAAATCTTCATTCTTTCACTATTTACGGGAGTAAAAAGAGATCCTCGTAAGCCTCTCTTTCATCATTTTACAACAGCAGTCGATACAGAGAATATCAAAGTAGTTTTCAATGCTGTCAAAGACACCATTTTAACTCGTAATCTGGAATCAATTATGTTACAATAACTAGTACTATGGTAGTAACTCAAGTACGTATAATTAATTAATTATTACTCTTATATTGTTAGAGTTTATATTTCGTTATGCTTGTAGAATACATTTACAGAAAAGACGATGTAGACTCGTAGCCGAGAAGAAAATGTCAAGTAGATTAGAACTAGTATACGTATCCTATAATAGAGTCTACTACAGATTCTGTTATTAATATACAGTGATTGCTACCAAGAGCTGCTATCCTAATAAGGTTTCATTCTAAATTGCTCCTCATTATTTAGTTATTGTGCTCAAAGAGAGATTGCTGAAACCATCACTGGAGAAAAACACATTTACCAATCAACTGCATGTACATGCATTCTTGAGGCAAACTTTGATAATGATTTTGAAAAAAACAGTTCAACTGGTCATTTTTTTAAACATATTACGTAAAAGTACTGATTCATTATAGCTTGACATTGAAAATGGACGTTGAATTGAAAGTGGATGTAGTGACACAAGTGTGTCACATAATGGGTATAATGTTCTCAGATAATGTTCTTTAGTTTTTTGTAACAATTCAATATTACGGTACTATGTTAATGAAGTTTTGAAGATTGATTATGCGCAGCGCTATGTGTACAATGGAATAGCCGCCGCTGTTAATAGGCAAAGTTTTACTGTGAATAGGCTTAAAAAAATGTGATTTAATATGAGCAACTATTTTACATCATTACCAGTAGGCCTACATATTTAAATATATAGATAATTATATATACATGCCAAAACAAATCTCCACACATATCATCTAAGGGAAAGACAGGTGCCAAATTCTTGGTGAACATAAATGAACCAAGTAAACCTGTGCTATAATCTCTCACTGTTCATCACAAGTCTCAATCGATTAATATATTAACCTGCAGTGAGATTACCTTTCTCAATTGTCAACTTGACAATCTTCAACTATTCACAATTAAAATTGTTGGTGTTAAGGACTTAATTCTTGAAAGGCGATTCCCATTCTCCCCTATTTAACGTTATAGATCGTTAACATTACATCTTGAAATTATTACGTATTTTTTATTGTGAATTTTTGACATCATTTGCTGACACATACAGAATAGATAATTGTATTTATTATTTGAATCTAGAGAGTCTACACAAGAATCATGGCGCCACTACCTAGAAGCCACCGGAGCTCTCGGCAATTTCAAATTCTTACATTTTATTGTCACGATTTTAATTTCCTTCAAAATGAAAATGATTGTTCATAAATTGTTTATTCGTTCAGTTTTAAAGCATGTAGACTAGCCCAAACATCGTGCAAAGAGGGTAAATGACAACCGACACAACCAACTGACAGAAGAACGGAGATAAGGTTTCGTTACCATCCCGCTTTTGACGAAAAAAAATCGGGTCAAGAATTATGTTTGTTTTGTTAGTAAAGGCTACCCCAATTCATGCACAAAAATTTTAAATAATTTACCATGATGCTGAAAGTTCGTGTTAATTAATATTAATCAATAATACTGTATATTCAAATCATTAAGTGAACGCATTTTATGCAGGCTTTCAAAAATGAAAACTGTGACAAATAGGGGTCTTCAAGTCAAGTCAAGTAACGTTTTATTTCATAAGTAAATGCATTACATGGTAATAACATAGTCACTCACTCATGTTTATGGGCTGGGTGCCTTACAAGTTTTGAAATACGTTTATTTTAAAATGAAAAAGAATTCAACTGAATGAATTAATGATTGAATGAATTTAACTAAAGGTACATAAAATATCCATAAGAATATCCATAAGAAAATATCAATTGACTATCAACATAAAGACCATAATCTTCAAAATAGGAAACTGCATTACACTTTGGAAATTACAAATCTTTAAATCAGTAGTTGTAGATTGTCAAGTTATGGATTCACGAACGTGAATCTTACTGCTGGTTTGTGTATTCGTGATAAGTTTGTGAATGTGTAATCAATCGGCCTATCAGTGGCACCTATGATTGTATCCCCTACGCAGTCTACTAGGCAGTCTTTATCATATAGGATGTATACACATTAGACAAAATAATAGATGCTAGGCATTATGTTATAGATGGCCCTTATTAGTAATTGAAGGGAAACGGCATAATATCGTGTAATATTATATAATCCCATGTACGCGACTACCAGTAAAACCAAATTTCTTGTGTTGTGAATACTTGAGTCAATTATTCAACTGCCAATGCTCAATACAAAGACTTAAGCTAACTGATGTGGTGCTTTGAACTTCCAGGTGCCTTAAGTTGAGTTGGATTTCTTATTACGTTTTTACCTGTAAGAAAAATGGTGTTGTAAAATCTCTGAATCCGTGAATCTCTTTCATATAATACTCGTTGATGTACCGTCCATGATACGTGAGATGATAAATCATACCAGTATGTACCTAGATCTTTACTTTCTTATTCTAACTAGAGCTGAAAGAATTTATAGATCATTACAATAATGAAATTCGAAATATTTCAATGAAGATTTAGCCCATGCTGTTATTACTTGTAATTTGTTTCTACACCATGGCTTAATTATATTTAATTAATTATTATGTTGAAAAAATTATCTCTTCAGTATGGTACTACTAAATTTGAATGATGATTACTGTTACAGCCATATTGTGAATTTCAATAGGTTCATTCGACATTGAACATTTACACTCTTGCTGTATATTTAATTATTTTAATAACATACAATGTAATTTTTAAGTGATGATAATAGAATTGTTCAAACCTGTTATCATGGCAGACCATTGCTAATGTTAATTGTTATGTAATTGAATTATAGATCAACCACAGATCACAGTGATTGTTCACTGCAGTAGGGAGAGCATGTGATCTATAAATTGAAGTACTGTATTGGCATGTCTATATATATTCTATAACGGAATTAATTTGTGGAAATACGGAACCATAACTTGTTATTTGTGTATACTCTGTATATAGAATGTTTCCATGTTCACATACACTATTACTGCAGTGAACCACACAAGTGAACTGTAACTTGGTCTGAGTTTGACATATAGAGATGTTTTATGAATACAGTATGTGGTGTAGAATCATGTATGTTTAATTTTGAACAAAATGCTACTGTATAATTAATTTTCAAAGGTGGAGTTCTATGTACTCGTCATGCAATTCTTGACTACGGGATGGCCCAATTTAGATTGCCTGGGAGTATGAGAATTTGGCTGATAGTTTGTGGGTTATGCTCAAGTGAAAATGAAGATAGGGTCAAGCCAATAGATCCAAGTTATTATTAGTTATCACTCAATATGAGAGATGAAATGAATTGACACTTCCATAGTAGAAATTTACTTGACATAATCCAAATGCAATTGTAGAAAACCACCCTTGTTGATACAATTTTATGCAATTTAAGTTTTATATGGATTGAAATTTGGAATATCCAAACTTAATATTGGCAGTTAAAACATGATATGGACTTTGTATAAGATGATTTTGTGAAGATTTTATCATTGTATTGTTATAGAAACTATGTATTGTATTATTTATATTGTATATTATGTAAGTTTTGTAATAATCCGAGTATGTGCCTACAGTGTTTTACATAATATATTTTTATATTATAGCACCTACAAACTATTATATTTGTATCCGACTATCAGAATTAGAGTTGATGGAGTACAGTTGTATGAGAAAATAATCAAATAAATGTCTCAAATTATCACACAATTTTTATTCTAGATGAAAGAACTGTCAAGTCATGGCTCATAGCAAATTATAACCCAAGTAGCAATGAATGTAAGAAAGCAAGCAGTATTCAATGCATTTTTTGCCGTATTACATTATTTTAAAAAACTTTTTATGCTTATTTTTCTATGCACAAATTCTCTAATTTTCTTGTTTTGAGTTCTCTGCAAATAGAATAGCCAACAACATTTGAGCTGTATAGTTTTCATTGAGTATTGAACCGAAGTGTTTTTTAAGAATAATCTTATGCTCATCTCAAAATGAATGGTGAACATAGGTAAACATGAAAGAAGAAATATTTCCCCCCCCCCTCCCAAAAAGAAGAAAAAATACCTGTTGGTGGCATTGTTGAACATTGTTGAATAATTTGAAACAATTTAGAAATAAATATGAGATACAGGGGACAGTCTTAAAAATTGCCATTGTTTAGCTGTCACATAACTCAATGAATGTAAATTGAATAATTATCATAATAATTGGAGAGTCATGAGCAGTCATAGGAAGTTAGTTGCCTTTCTTCTTGGTGTTGCATATAAATATAGTGGAAAAGTGTTGACAATGCTCTGCTATAAGGGACAACTATTAAGTATGCCATCAAGTCTTAAACTATCGCATCGTGAATGGAACTAGGTTTTAGGGTAGTTTATCAACCAGGAAGATGAGTCTTGAGAACAAGTACCTGTGTAAAATACAATCTGGAATCGTATGCCTACTATTAAATTAAATGACGAACTATTCAAACCTTCATATGATGGTATTGGCGGGTTAAACTCCACTAGTCTGATAGCCAATGGAAAATCGACGTGCTGTGGCTCAAGGTCAATGGGACTAGTAGCATGTTCCACTGTCGGTGTCACTTGTAATTTGTTGTAAATCTAGTGGTAGGGCATTGATAGAAGTAGGCTCAAATAGATAGTTCATATATATGAATTGATAATGTCTGGGTTAGATAACGATGGGGTGTCAACCTCTTCAGCTTGGTTTTTAAAACAGGGTAGTTACATATGTAAGAAATGACCTCCTTAACCTCACTTTGGTAACAACGATATTTGACAATAGGCCTACCGTACTTTAAACATAATCTGATTATATTACAGGGAGAAACTGCATGATGAACATGCAGAGTTTGATGAAGAGTTTGGGTATTCACCAGAATATGGATGATATTGTTGCTTACTGCAGACAACATCCACTTCTAACCTTATTCGCTGTTGCTACGACTCTATCCTGTGTATTACCAGTTGTCATGTTCGTCTTATTTGCCGTTCTATCTATTGTTTTTACACTTACAGCGTTTTTATTAATTGAAGGTAGGCATAATAGTGTTAAACGAGCCATCTGTATTTATAGGCCATAATACTTTTTTTTTCAAGTTCTGAAAACTCCTTTACTGGTAGCATTAAGTATATAGTGTTTACTTAATGCTGGTAGGCCTAAGGAATATGAGTTGATTGTCATCAATGATAGTGACATTTTGTTTAACAATGCAATGGCAAGTTTCTTGTACTTCAGTGTCAGTGTCAAAATTGAATTAATGTTGTATTGACTTGTCTATGTATTACCTATGCCATGGGAATGTATAGTGAGGGTGGTCATGAGGGATTTTAGGGTTTACTACAGATAGGCCTACACTAAGTTATTAGACCTTTGAACAATAGCTTATTAAAAGATAATTTAGAGTTCAAATGCCGAAAGAGGTTTTGAGCTAAGTAACGTAAGTGTAAGAAAAGGCGGACCATGAATGCTCTATACCCCTTCAATATAGATTATTTAATATACGTTCCGTCAAGAATGCCGTGGCTAGTCTCACAGAGTGATACCGTACCAGACGCGAACCCAGGCATCTTGCCTTCCTGGCCACTCCCAACAAGTCTGTCCCTGTCGATCCAAGAGAGCCCGATAGCGTTTCCGTGGAGTGACATGCGTATGTTGAACAGCCGATCCACAAGTGCATTTACCTGGCATGCAAGCCATGTAGCATACTTTGTGGACACTTGAGCAGGTGTGAGCTACTACTAGAGTGTGTACTTTCTACTCTAGTTGATGTTCCTATCGTTTGATCCATCCGATAGTTAAGTAGGAATGAGACTATAGGCTGCCGTTTACATACTATACTATGTACTGGTCCACGGGACGAAATAAAATATCAAATAAAATATCAAATAAGCGGGGTTGCAACGATACTTCAATATTGTGACAATAATATCAAGTTTCAAGAATAGGAGTGATATTTGACAGTATATGAACAAAAGCTTTGCCTGTTTTACCTTAGCTTTCAATTGACAACTAGTGATTGCTCTTCCTATACAATGTCATGCAAATTAAGCCAGCCATGCCAAATTTTAAAATCACCAAATTTAGCAAATTTGTGATCAGGTGGTCCATATCTCGAATTTACACCACTTTCAACAATGTCCAATTTTCTATTGTTGAGATCCAGTAGGTATGATAAAGCTCGGGGTAAAGATGTTGCTGTAGCCAACAGTTCGTAAGCGCGTTATTGTAAAGTATACTGACTTGACTGTGTGTAGCATTACCACACGTCAGGTCTTGAAGCCCTGCACCATGACAGCAAACATGAGAACATGAGGAAATACGTGATACATGATGGCAGATCTCGTTTTAGTGAACATCTTTTCCAGAAAATGCGTTCCTGAAAAACAACCCGCATGCCGACTCATAATGAAATATTATATTAGTTTGAACTCGATAATTTACGCTTTGGCATTCCTAACAGTCTTTACAAAATGTATTAGATTAATAAGAACCAATATATTTCCACATTTATTGTGGCGGGGAGGCTTATTCTGAAAATATCCGTCGATTTCCATGCAATCGAATCCGTTTCTATTTCGCTTTATTACATATATATATATATATCCGATTTCGCTATATATCCTTCGATTTCCATGACGACCCAAACGGATTCGATGGCTATGGGCCGAAAAAAAACACATTTATAATATGAATACAGCCGAATTGCTTTTATTTCCGTATGATCGAAATCCAGTGTCAGAATGAGCCTCCTGGTTCACAATTGAAATAGTGATTAATCATTATGAAATATCTAGTAATTTAGTGTTATAGAATATAAGCGAAATGGATGATGGCATTTCCATGTATCTGTTCACAATAAGAAACTGTGTTTTAGTGATTATGTAATAGTCATGACTCATGAGAAATGAAATAAATCCATTTCTTACGACTATTTTCATATAACCTTTATGACGAGTCAAATTCTGACCAATCAGGTGATACTACTCAATGTAGTCAAGTTGCTACCGTTTATATATTTCATTTTTTTATGAGAGTCAAATCAGACACTCTCAAGAAATAAATGTCAATATAGCTTTCAACAGTTGTTGTCACTGCCACCGAAAGTGAAACCTTTAGAGGCAAAATAATGATTTACCGGTAGGCTGGCGGTGAATCGGATCTTCCGGTGAACTATTGACAACCTACAGTTGAAATAAGAGGCTACTGTGGCCCACCTATGTCACCATAACACTGCTACTATTTTATTTTGACTAATCCATATTTCAATTGTGAACTAGGCTCAAGATGACAGATGAATAGCGTCATAGCCATGAATAGCTGTTTGGTGTCGTCATGATTGCCACATTGATTTTCACAAATTTATGATGTAAATTTCAATGTCATATTAAAATCAAGGAAATTGTGCCTGAACATTTCTTATCCAAAATGTGTGTGAAATTAGATTTGTGATTCAAGGTACGTTTACAGTTCAGCAACTTGCAACCCGCAACATGCAACTCACAACATGCGTTGGAAGAACCAGAGAGCGAGTTCCTCACGTGATTAAAATACAACGCGTTGAAATATAAACTTGGTTTGTTTCCTAGTCGCAACGCCGTGTTCCATGCATCCGTTTTTTCAGTTTGATTTTGTTAGCTGAATGGCAGGTTTTTTCATGGTGTGCAGTGAAATATTCAGAAATCAAATTCCGATTTCCTCGGAAGAGGGTTAAAGGAATTATTGAATGAATAAATAAATAAAATGGATACCCTCGAGACTGCTTTCAACTTCGAATTAATCAAAGTTAATCAACGAGAGCCATCTCTGTGGGATTTGTACAGTTCTACATATTCCAACAGAACTTCTAAAAACCTTGCTGGACAAGAGTTGTGAAATTGTTCAGAAGCAATGTAATTACTGAAAATAATCTTAATTTTCCAACACTAGGCCTAAGCCAGTGAAAACACCAAATCAGCTTCAAGCGTTGCAAATTGCAGGTTGCTCACCGCAGAAGTATAAACGTAGGCCTACATTAATGCCATAATGAAATCACAATAATACACACCAAAAATACAAAATGAATTGCTATAAACTATTATTGCCTTCTTACAGTGTACATTGATATTTCTTACATATTCTTGATATTACTATTTGATATTCTTGCAGTCTATTGATATTTGAACAAACACGGTACAATTTATATACTTCTTGTAAAACCAACGAATAGAATCAAATGATGAACATACAGTGTATACTATACACTGTATAATATGTATACGTAACAGTAGCGTGCGGTGATTATTTAGCTGGGTATGCTACTCTTGATGAAAACAAGTAATCCATACAGGGTAGTATGTGCGAAGCCGTTGACCCGCGGGGGGTTTGGGGGGCAAGGCCCCCCATTCTAAGCCCCGCAGGGAATTTTTTTTTAAACCATAATTTTAGGTGTTTTTTGTTGACTTTTGATGGTACGTATGGAAGAGAGCTAGACTAGAGATCTAGCTATAAGCCCATGCCAATGAGCATTCACTATTAGGTCGACAAGTCGATCGGTAGAAGATGCACAAGAGCAGTAACAACTCTCGTAGATCTATGAGTAATGCCACTCCGCATCTCAGCGGCCGCAGCGGCATACGGCGACATGTCGATCGGTAGAAGATGCACAAGAGCAGTAACAACTCTCGTAGATCTATGAGTAATGCCACTCCGCATCTCAGCGGCCGCAGCGGCATACGCCGTGTTTGTGTTCAACGAACATCCGATCGTTAGAGACTGTACGCACAGACGACTCGAGTTCCGAGATTATTTTCACGATTTAGCTTGAAGGACCCAAGCAAACTCATTCACTGTTTTCTGCACACTTCCCCCGCAAATTGCCCATACATTAGGACGTTTGATGCGCGAGAAAATCAACTCCATCGGTACCCCGAGGTAGCTATCGTTTCAAAGCAGGCCAGGCCTAGGTACTTGTACAGTGCGTGTGTTGAATGGGTGGCTAGTGTACGGCGGTACAGGCTACTCATGGGCGTACACAATGATGACATTTTAACGCATATAACCTTAAGGTTAATGCAATTTTAAGACTTTGAGGCAAGCTGAGTCTGTTTTTTTCAAAGTTATTTGTTGTGTACGCTAGTTGTTTTAAATAACTAAAATGAAAATAATGTCTTAGAATAGAGGTCAGATAGCAATCTATGTATCTATGTTGGCTATGCTGCGCATAGCTAGCATACCCAGACCGCTCGCCTCTGATACGTTATAATAATAATAATTATTATTATCATTATACATTCAAGGCATACAGTGTTGGCTTAGGCCTACTGTTTAACAAACAATAATTCAACTTGAAGGTTAGGGAGCAATATGAGCCAAGTTTTTATTTATTACTAGCAGGTTGCGCCTCTCGTATAAGATGTGCCATGATTATGAAGTAAATGGTGTGCCTTCATCCCCCCCTCCCCTCTAGGCACAATTGCGCGTCACAGAAATACCCGAGCTCGGCGGTTTCCCCACCTCCTTGTTTTCCCCTGTCCGACACTACCGCCCGTTCACACTACCCAAAACCCCCACCCTACCAGGCATTTCATAGAGCGAACGTACAGACACGCAGGCATGCATGCACGCTACATCCCTTCCATGATTTTACTAGTAAAGATTTCATCATTACTGTATCGTCAAATATTACTATAGGACCACGTTTATGAATGATAAAAATGTGTAATCAAGCTTATTATTATTGTATGAAAAAAATATCCCTGATGATCAATAGTAATCACAAATTAATCTGCTCATTATCGACTAATCAACAAATATATTATTCTTAAAACGAACTTAATTTAGGCTAGTATGTGTTACTTGTGAAACTCTTGGAAATTCCACATTAGTTCAATGTTCATCTCTTGAAGCAATACCTTAATTTGATTGAAATGCCTTTACAGAATTTTGATATCATTACTTTTCACTCGGGTTTCAAATACGTACAGAGATTTTTCATACAAGGTATTGGCTCCTATTTTCACAAGTTTTTGATTTTCGTCTTGCAAGGAAGAATAGTAATTCAAACTCCATTATTCTACCTTCATTTGTGTTCATTTTTAATTGATTGGTCTGTATTGTTTCTTTCAGGTACCATTCTAACCATAGGATCAGTGGTTTTATGTGGATTTCTTCTATTTATGCTGATGGTTATGCTGTCAATGACAGTTGGAGTTGCAATTGCATACTTCAGCTTTGTTAATTTATTTGGGCTGAATGAGGACAGATCCCAACAAACTCACTAAGGGCCTAGTTACAACTTCTGCATATTTAGCTCAAGTGGTCATGCCCAGCAAGTGGTTATGTTGCCTAACAAATGCCTTTACATTTGTGAATGGCAACATGTCATTCAGTCTCGGCATATTTTTTTCAAATTTTAATGTTGCTCAACGACCCCACCATCAGCTGGTTATACGGGGGTACGAATGGGCGGATGATAATGAAACGATGAAGTGATAATAGATATAAGTATGTTTACAAAAACTCGTGTGTTATGCAGGACTCAAACTTAGTTTCAAACACAGTTAGCGTTAGTTGATGGAGCCACGGGGACGGCCCGGCATGACGTTATAGTAAGGATTGGCATTTTGGATGAACAAGGCAAATGGTATGTAAGCACTGATTTGATAGGATACAAGGTCTACGATCAGTGGACAAGTTTGACAGCAGTAAAAGTGATACAGTAATGAAGAGTTGGACATCTAAGGGAAGGATGGCATATTGGCGCAATACTAATAGAAGGTGGAAATGTAAGAGTGAATTAGGAAGATGTGGAAAGTGGATATTGAAAGTTATTAAAAATAGAAAGTATTTGGGGGGATGAAGACATGCATTGAGGAGCAAAAATACTGCCAAGAATTGGCAGGCTCCTAGTTTGAAGAGTACTGCCCTAGATTTAGTGAATAATATTCTCTGACCCAACATTAATTTAATAATTTCTTGTAAACCTCATGATCGATTTACAAAGTAGGCCTATACTACATAAATACATTGGTAATAGATAATGCAAAGTAAATTTATCTAGAAAAAACTCATCTTCATCTCCACATTTAATGAACAATGCTCCGGAGAATAATAAAAGAAACACTTTTTGAAAAGACGTTTGAATTTATTATGATACCGTAATTTAATGTAATAAAAATAATTTAACTATCGTAATACGAATTTACGGCAGACAATACAGATTTAAACTAGAATACATTTTGTAAAATAGGAAACCAACATAATAATTTTGGAAGTATGTATTATCGTATATAGAAAAACACTTTTGATATTTTGTCAAGATACACGGTAGACGTTTGCATTTTATTAAAAATTGAAAAAATATTCATTCATTATCATGTTTCAACTGATTTAAAAATAAAGCAATGTTATGCAAATACAGTGGAAAATAGTCCACTTTGCAAGTCAATATAAAAATATGTGTTTTACCTGCGTTATTAAATGCTCAACGACCCTACAAACGGCATTATTATTTGAGTTCAAGGCACACCCGAACGAGAACGCAGATGATCGTCACAGCAGTCATCATGCCAGTGTTTGTTCTCATAATGTAGTTTCCTCAAAAACAATGAACTGTCCAAGTTACTGCCTTCCTAGCTCCAGCTCAGTGTCCATCAATGTAATATTTTGCTATTCACATTGAATCGTCAGTTCACTACATATTACTTACTGGGAATCAATATGGTAATAACTAGTTATACTGTATTGAACAAAATTATAAGCATCAACTGAAATAATATTGAGTGTATCAGTAAAATAATTTGCTTTGCTACTAGCAAACCTCAAATTTACATTTTATTTCTTTTTTCAATTGACTTCAATATCAAAAAACTGAATAAGATTTAGCACTTTGAATACGTTCAATTGATTCCCTAAATTATTCCACAACCTCACACTAATTTTTCTCATTGTAAGGTTAATTGTCAATTAAAACTTGGAAGATGGTATATTGGTAATTTATATTCAGACTGAAATGTTAGTTGATGAGTTTGAATCAATTCTTGATACCATTGGGAATCGCATTCTCTTTATTCACAACACTGTTCATGGTGCTCCAGTCGGAATGGCTGGCATCTCCAATGAGCTTCCACAACGTGGCACTGGTGTCTTTTCCACTACACTCGAAAGGATGAACGTATCGAGTACTCTTATTTTTGATATCTGAGAGATATTCAGTTAAGAAATCAAGTACAAAGCTATATACATATATAAGTTACACATATTGTGGGACCATACATGCTTTGAATAAGAAATATTGTCATTTAAAACAAGATTTTAGAGGCTGAAAAATCGAACACAGCATTGAAACGTTGAACGTACTGTAGTTGAAAGAAACTTATGGGCCCGTATTTATGATGTACAGATGTCATTGTTGCAGTACTGGATAACAATTCCAATTAAAAATATCAACACCCATGTTAACTATTGGAACTGAAAATGTTGACAATAGAAACGAAAGAAAAACCAACAAACACTAGTACTCTAGTTCTCTAGTGCTTTTACTATGTAATTTGGGAGACAATGTAATTCCAAATTGGATGAAGATAAATAAAATGAATAAATAGTAGTAAAAACGTGTCACATCGTTTTTATTCTTCATCAAGGTTGACAATTTCAATTCGTTCAATTTCCACATTTTCAGTCGATTTATCAATTTAGGAATTGAATTCGATATCGACTTGGAATATTCAATTTATTCGATAACAAGATGATTACCGATATCGAAGCATATTCTTATTGATTGTGATAAATATTATCAGACAACAGTTGTCCACTTACTACTTTGAATAAAATATTGTCAAATGACTCAAAACAGATTAATTAACTTTTCAAATAAATTTGAATGATTTAATGGATGAGATATGATTGATTTCTTTTCCAATATGTAGGCCTAATGTCATGTTTTGAAAGTAAAAATGAAAAGAAAAGGGTGATGAAACCGCTGCCGGCTCGAAAGCCCCCCCTCCCCCAAAAAATCTGTTGTCGTATGGTATTATTGTTGTGTTCATTAAAACTGCGTGGGTCTATTTACATTTTATACCAACCAGTACCCTATAGTCCTATAGACGTATGAGTTCAGTCCATGGGAGTCGATTTAGCGTATCAGTATTTGTTGATGACTTTTGAACAGTATGAGATATCAAAATTATAATCTGTGGGAGACAGGTATTTTCAATACCTTCGAGATGGTATAAGATAAGTTATAACTATTTATCTCACATCGCATACAGTGAAACCTCGATCTATCGTTTTTGAAGGGACCGGGGGAAAAAAACGATGAATGCAGGAAATCATTAAAAACGTTGAAAAACACAAAAAAAAAACATTAATTTGGACATTATTCCTTGTATTGTAATTAATACTGTACTCACTTATAATTTCGTCTTCAAGTCATTAAATGCTGAAGTGTCATCTTTCCTATCTTTATTTACGATTTATTCTTTATTTACTCAATGCCCTGACTGATAAACGATGAAATAACCCCTGATCACTGCTGAATACGCATACCTCACTTTCAAGTCATCAAAAAGTCACATGCATCTTATAAAGGTAGGCCAAGTGAGAAAAATACGTCACATTTTGCAAATATTTTTGGCTCGGTAGATGTTTTTAGTTTGTGCTACAGCTATAGCATGAACGTTACAACACTGCCGGTCGTCCAATATTGAAGCATAGGGCGAACCCCCAATCGTCGTCAGATTTGATGCACGGATGGTCGTCAATGTTATATGTTTATCAACTATTCATCATCAATCAACAATGCTCTCCTGGAAGTGTGCTATAACTCTTGTCATTTAGTATCAATTTTTCTCCGTTTTGTAATTTTTCTGTTTCAAAACGATCGTTTGAAAGGGGCCAGGGGCCAAAAATAACAATCAATAGAAACGGGAAATACCGAGACGCGTGGCCGAGTGGCAACACACTGAACCATCATTCGGAAGAAAGGGGTTCGATTCCCGCCATGGTCGACCATCCTGACAGGCGTTTTTCGTGGTTTCCCTGTCGTTCAGGTTGATACTGGGATGGTTCCTTAACAGGCCACGACCGACTCCTTCTCACCATCCTATAAACACCTAATGAAAAAAAATCACCTTCCATCTCATCTTCCCACCATCTCATTCATCATCTACCGACGCCACTAGATTGTAGCCATCAATATAGTGCGTCGTTAGAATTCAAAATTTAAAAAAGTAGCGGGAAAACGATGAACGCGGGAAAATTTAAAATAGTTCATATTGTGGTTTGGTTGGGACCACACAAAACAAACGATAGATGCGGGAAAACCATCGATCCGGGAACGATAGATCGAGATTTCACTGTAGGCCTAGTTGTCAAGCGTACAGCTGAAAAACCACATTTTTTAGCCGTATACAAATAGATTTGTGCAAAGAGATTTGTACTCTTGACAATTATACGATGAGTTGAGTAGTTATATACCGTCTTGAAGGTATTGAAATTATCAGTGTATCCACGTATTAGAATTATTTTGATATCTCTTACCATACCATTCAACAGTTATTACTGAAATCCTGATATTTCAGTCAATCAACTCCTGTGCACTCTCAAGAGGTAATTTGAGAAGGATACATCCCTTCGCTACATTTTCTGGAGAAGTGTAGTCCCAACGGATCCCTGTCAAGCTTTTGAAGATGGCATACCTCTTCCTGCACAAAGACACATGGTAATGTTAGAGTTAATCTTGAACAGTGATTGTGATAATCCAAGGAATTAATGATATAAATGAACAAAGAAGGTTCAGGTAACATTTTACCACAAAGAATCTTATTGGTTAAACACTAGGCCTACTATATTTATTAAAACTTGAATCTGGCTTGTGATGATCACTTTAAAACAGTCTTTCGATGGGATAGAATTAAGGCCCGGGGAGAGCTAGTGTATCATGAATCACCCGACAGACGGCGTATGCTCACTTCACTTCAAGAGATAGCCTCACGGCTAGTGATGTAAAATGCTCAAGAATTTTCTTCTTGAGAATATTCCCGAAAATATTCTCATGATGGAGCATATTTTGAGCATATTTCATAAAATGAGTTTTAAAGAGTTCATCAATAACTTTTTCACTTTTTCTTTTGACTTTTTTTTGACACGTATAAAATTTTATGATTTATGTATAGGCCTACATAGGTCCATATATATAAATATATAATAAAAATTTATCACATAGGCCTACATCATACATGTGTGTTATTGACTTAATGTTTCAGCTTTATGTCTAACAATAGTTCTCTGTTTTCAGATCATTTATAGGTTACAGGTTATCAAACAGAATACTAATTGAGGAAATGTAAATCTAAAAATTTCATCTTAAAATGAAAAAAAAAGAATGATAGAGCATAGCGACGACTCAGCTGCACCGTACACGAAAAGAAACGCAATTGTTTCCATTCAACATTTACCTAATGATCAAATAATTCACAAATATTTGGCAGGAACATGGACGGTAACTCGTGATTTGACAGCCGTTAACTCTCGTGCTCGAGAATATTCTTTGGGGAATATTCTCAGCTCACATCACTACTCACGGCACACATCTACGTCAATTTGAATTTTCCTTATACGAAGTTCTTCCCTTTATTCACGTCGAGCAATAATAAAGCTCTATCTTTACATATCATCCACAACACTACAGCTGGTCAAGCAAGGACACAATGTGAGCTGATGATAATTTCATGTCGGAGATTTGCAGTATTGGCTCAAATTTTGATTATCGTTGAATAATGATACAGATAATATTGAAACAGTACAGTAATTTATCAAAGCAAAATATTTTCCACAATAAGTAGATGGTAAAACACGACATACTTCAAACCATTAACAACATCTGCATCATATGCACTGGTCTCGGTATCTGAACGAAGATCCATACATTTTGTGTCGACTGCATTCTTTTTTTTCAATATCTTGGAGAGTTCGGATTTAGCTCTGCTCTGGAAAAAAAAAACGCAATTCAAAACGTATTTCATTAGGTTTGAGGCATCATCTTCACCATTTGAGCATGGTTTTTATCCTCGTAGTTAGTCAATCAATATCACCCTATGGGATTGGTTGTTTGGACTTTTCACTGGAGCTAGGGGCACTATAACCAGATTCTTTGGATTTTGATTCTGCAGAATCATTCATAAACACTAGTATCAAGTTTTCTGCAGGTAAGCATATGTCAGGTTCTTTGTGTTCTCTTTGTTGTTTCATTGCAATATCATCTCATCCAACAGTTCCGTAAACAGTACCGGTAGGCCTACCTATATGTATTTTTTATTTCATGTATTGTTATTCTGTTTCTTATGGCAATCTTTCATTCAAATGCTGAGTCTTGTTTATTAATAAAGGTACGTAGGCCTATATAGAAGCACCTTCCACACTTTTCTATATGTTCAAGATTTTCTGCCATGGTAGAAACAGAGACTTTTCATGGGCGAAACAGAGACATTTCACGGCCGAAACAGAGACGTTTCACGGCCGAAACAGAGACGTTTCAGGGCCGAAATAGTGGTGGTTTCTGTCCTAAACGACCTGTTTCGGCCGGACAAAACAGCCGAATCAGAGACTTTTTAGAGACTTTTCATGGACAAAATAGAGACATTTCAGGGACGTAATTTGCCGTCTAATTTCAGTAGGGGTCGGTACCAAATCAAGTTTTCATAGGTTGATGTTATTTTGGTAGGGGTTAGTGTCCTTTAGTGTGTACATTTACCTTTAATGCTTTAAAACATAGGTCTAGGAACTAGGGCTGTTTGTAAATAGGCCTAGCCACTTTGCTGAATGATGGTACAGACTGATCTACCATTCTATCTCAGTCTCATAATCTTCAAATCCTAGTAAGCTAAGCCTACTCCAACCTTACCAATTCATCATTCAGATTACTCTTTGCTTCCTCCAGCTCCCTCAGCTTAGAATTCTCGACTTCATAATTTTGTATTTTGGTATTCAACTCATGTTTCAAATTAATTAGGACCTGATCATCTGCTATAAAGTGCTTCCACTTTTCTGAAGCTTCATCACTCTCTTTGAGTAGTCGCAAACGATATTCAGCATTAAATATTTCACTGCTCACATCTGAAATTTGTAAATCAGAAAATAGCTGACATTCATCACAAATAGATTTAAATGACGCGAAATCCATTGAGAATAGGTAAAATATGACACTGAAATGGCAGTGACATACGCACGCCTAATAAAAATTGAAAAATAAAAATCTGCTGTTTACGACTTGACGCGCCAAAACTGTGGATAACAATACAGACTTACCAACTTTTGTGTAACTCAAATGACCTTGAAGCCATTCTGGTCTCTGTTTGACTTGACACACGGGTGTAAATTAAGCATAAAAACTTTCGACGTGAACTATATTCAGGCTCGTCTTTTCTATGTTTTGTACATCAGATAGTGAGCCTACAATATGTAGGCACGCAAAATGCAGCCCCAGGCACGCGTAAGTTGCACAACATGGGTCGAATGAAAACTGAAAACGATCCACAAACATCAACTTGACACCAATATGCGTGCGCAGGATGATTTTGATCAATCCATAAGCAGCCAATCATCACATTGCAAAAGCTGTGACGTAGTTCGTGTCATTGGTTCCCAGTTGGTAGAAGTTTCTCGTCATTCCGATTAATGTCGTCAGAATTTTAAAACCAATTAAAAGTCAAGACGTGTATTTTTCAACGTTACCGAACATAGACCTATTTCCTACATTATTATAAATTCAATATTATTCAGAGTGATTTACATTCGTGTGGCTGACAACGTAGGCCTACTACAATATTGAGGCCAGAGAACAAAATTCATCATGGCACCTACGATTCAATCTTTCGTTAACTCATTTAATGCCAAACTGTAAGTATTAGGCCTGTAGCCAGGCCTAAGCCTAGGCGTAGCCACTGATTTTGTAACTTGATAAATTCAATGGCCTAACCTTGGCATTGGTTTTATAACCGTATAGGGCCTAGGCTGAACTCAAGACTGAGCACTAGGCCTAGGCCTAGGACTCGATGCTAGGATCTAGGCCTAGGCCTAGCTCAAAGTAGGCCTAGGCTAGGTAGGTAGGTTGGAGCCTAGCCTAGACCTAGGACTAGGGCCTACATTAGGCTTTGAACCTTCAGGCCCTAATCTTATGCCTAGATCCAGGCCTAGACCTATGGGTGTAAAAACTAGATGTAGGCTTAGATGATGGCCTAATGTAGGTCCTAGGCTCTCTGTAGGCCTATAATAATTGATTACTTTAAAGGCCTTACGCTTAGACCTTGGTCTTGATCGGACCATTTTCTGTACAAACGTTCAAACCACCAGCTGACATCACGTCAGCTAGAGGTGAGTCTAGCGAACAAGATTTATTGTCGCTGTTGAAGTGCTGATTAGTTATCGTTTAAGTGCTTCGGTTGTTTTGGAGTTATGTGTAGGCCTTTTAAGTAACAACTTTAGTGCTCTGTTTTTGATAAAATGGTATGTGATATAATTAGGCCTATTGTTTTGATTAGGCCTGTACATCATGCAGGACCCCCCAATTTATTAACCTATACATTTACCTGACTTCAAATCCAGTATTGACTTCCTTATAAACTGTAGTAGGCCTACATTCTTTTCTCTAAATATGCCGTATGTTATGTAACCCAGGGTTTTTAGGGTTATGTTGGGAGATAATGGATGATGGTTATGGTTAGGCCTAATCAACTGGTAGTTAAAAGGTGATATCACTATGTTTTTGCCATTTGTTTTCATCAACTCTCAGATCAACTTGATCAACTTATCAACTTGATAATTCCAGGCCTGAAAAAACATTTGAATTGTAAAATATAGGCCCATAAAGGTAAGTTACAATATTGCATATCATCATTTTTTCTCTTCAACATGCGATAATAATTTGCAATTCTTCGTTTTATTGCATTCAAGTGCATATTAGTGCCTAGGGCCTACCTATTTTTCTTTTGGGAGCCCTGATGTACAGGTTTCAGTAGGGCTTAGATTAAAGTTGAATTTAAAACAATATTTCATCAGTTGACTGCAAGGCATTATCAGTGTTGGGTAAGTTCCTCAAATGAAGGAACTGGTTTCAATTCCCATTTCTCAATCCAAAAAGAAACTAGTTACAGTTCCTCAAATAAAAAGAGAACTCGAAAGTTCCCCAACAAATTAATCTCCTTTCTAGTTCCTTTGAAAGTTACCGACGCAGTTTTTGTTAAATGTTGAGGCAAAAGATTCCCGTGGTCTTCCCTCCCATGTCCGAAAAGTAATTACCGTAGTCCTAATCAATTCAATAATTATTCGATCATTATTGATACAACACTTCGGAAACACTAACTTCTTAAATAATAATTAGATGATCTTATCACAGGTGAATACTGGGATGGTTCCTTAACAACAGGCCACGACTGACTCCTTCCCACTATCCAAAAACACCTAGTAAAATAACCTTTCATATCACCATCCCATCATCTCATATATCATTCACTGACGCCAATAGATCTTGGTCATCAGTAGAGTGCTTCCAATATAAATAAATGAACTTACGAAGATTTGCAGGGTCCAGATGAAACACTGAAGTGGGGTGGGCCTCTTGTGTTTCCCTATAAGCATCTTGAGAATAATCTAATTTTCATTAGCTATTTATTGGTGATGTCACCAAGTAGTGATGTTTTTTGTGTTTAGAATTAGTTGGGTACCCATATTATCACTTTTCTGTAACTCCTCACATAGACAGCAGTTGATTTGAGCCATCAAACTACAGTATCATGTGAAAAAAAAAGATCATATGATAAGTAGTAGACAGGGAAATACCCTGAAATGAATCTGGGAATGAGTCAATAGAATGTGAGACAGAGGGTCAAAGACAAAATCTTCCATCTAGTACAAATAGGTGATCTTTTCCACCTTGTGTATGCATTCTTCATCATGTACAATCTGTTGGAACTTCTGCATTACTGATAAAAAGTAATGTGATTCCATTAAAGTTACTGCCTAATAATAGGAATGCATTCCCATGAGTTGCCGAAAAAGGAAGCAGCGTTCTTTTTGTTAAGTTCCCACCCAATGCGGGGTATTATAGAATAAACTTGGAATAAACTCAATTACTTGGTTCTCAATTATTGACCAGTCAAGTCATTTTATTTGCATCTGGTTCTTTCGGAATACATGGAGACACATCAAGATCAAGTCAAAATGAACTATAAACTATGAAAAGGCATTATGTGTTTTCTGCATTGGTCGATGAGCTAGAACATATCAACATATCTTTGGTTGGTTAAATATATCTACCTTGAGATCCAAACAATTACGTCACTGCCCTCCTGTTTCATTCATTACTTATCTAATTAATTTCTTCAATAATCAAGATGGCCCTGTTTTAATCGTTTTTATTTAATTATTGACACTTGTTGCTTGGATTTAATTAGTGGTATCTTGATAGCTTTGAGTGATGTACAAAATTAATATTATATTACTAGCTTGCCCCTTCATGTTTCAAACATGAACATGTTAATTCGCCACTACCCTATACTTCTACGCGTGATCATTTTTACACATCGCCAATCTGCCCTGTGAACGCAATTACTTGATATCACTCCCAAGAAATAAAGCCAAGTTGGTACTCCCACCACCCCCTTTCCTCTTCCCCCAGCTCCTTGTTTCCTCCATCCTTCATTCCATTCCTTCCTTCATTCCCCTTCCTTCATTCCCCTTCCACTCATCCGCCCAGCTGACCTTGCGCCAACCCTCTATCCCTCCCCCCATCACCACGTTACGAACGCTCACACTGACTCACACTTGCGTAGATCTGGATGACTATGTATAATATATTTTGTTACCGGTACATCAAAACGACTGATCCGATTTGAGTGAAAGTTCCATCATAGTGAAATTTCGTGAAAATTTGAATTCTTTCGAAGAAAATATTTTTTACGAATATTCTAATGGGGTTTTAAAGAAGAAATGAGTTTTCTCAGAAGTGGTACAACCAATTGTGCCTCAAAACTGTACAGTATCAAATAAGCTGAGGACACTTGTGTTCGCCAAGTATCAACTGAATTTGCATTTTCGTTTGACCTGTGGAGCGCGAAAAAGAAATGTTAATCGAGTATTCGCTTCTCTCACCCAATTAATAGTACCATCAGAATCTTATTTCAGTCGAGTTGCGATCAAGCGCCTCACTTACCGTAACCTGTATGTCACTTGCAATTATACTGGAGATGAAAAATAGACTGTGTTCTAAACAAATGTCGTTCTTTACTGTTTTAGGCCTAAATGTGAAAGGACCAAGAGCCTAAAGGCCTTGGAGATTCTTTCCATAGTTTAGGCTTTTGATACCATACCAGTGATTGGCTTTCAGCTTGACATGATATCAGACAAGTGGGTCTAGGGTGATGCCCTGGTACTTTTTTGGGGGGCAAGGCATAGCCCTGCTTCCAATTTTAGAGTGGAGACAGGGTGGCATACGGCACTGATCTTTGGTAATCTGTTATTTTTCATTTCTAATCATGCGACAAAGCACTAGGCCTACATATTAAAATAAAAATAATCAAAAATAAGGATGAAGAAAAGAAAAAAGTTTTTCTTGCATCCGGGGCGTACATTAACTGCTATTCAAATTCCAAATTGATTTTATACGAATTTTTGGGGTACACCTATACCGTTATTTTCACGACAGCACCACTGCCGGGGCAGACATTGTGTTTCCACTACCCTGGCACTTTTATTTTTTACGACTACACCACTGCATGATATAACAGTACCGGTATTCAATATGTTGTAGCTGTACCGATATTATAGGCCCTAATGTTTATTTTATAATTCATTGGTTCTTAGGGAGGAGCCAGTTAGGCATCACTTGAAAAATGTGTATGCCTGCTTGACCATGTCGACAATTGCGGCTGCTGCTGGAGCGTATATCCACATCTTTACCGACATGCTTTCCGCCGGCCTGCTTACTACTTTGGGAGCCTTGGGTCTCCTTATTGCTTTAATGACAACACCAGACAACGGCAAGAATCAGCAACTTCGCATCGGCTATCTTCTTGGATTTGCCTTCCTCTCAGGTAATAGTAACTAACTTATCGTCAGAGTTGAGTAAGTTCTCACCAGAAAGGAACTGAGTTCAAGTTCAGTTCCTTGGCCAAAAAAGGAACTAGGTTCAGTTTTAAGTTTCTCAACCAAAAAATGAACTTGAAAGTTCACAAAAAGTCAAAAAGTTCACGTAAAAGTTCACGACACACAGTAATCATAGGATTTACCTGGATTTACATGATAGAAAGGCAAATTACATTGACAAAATTATTATTATTAATGTCCTCTTCCTTCATCTCAAAACATTTAAATGGAAATTTTTCCAAGGAGTTAAATTAGGTTTGCCCGGTGTAGTCATGATATTCACGTAGTTATAACCTTGAAAGTGAAAAAGATAAAATACCAAAAAAAGCTACAACGAAAATCCGACGTCTTTTACTAGCTGCAAACAACTAATGAATGACACAATCTGTATGCGCTTCCTTGAGATATGCATAGGTAGTCTTGAGCAACCTTGTGATTGGTTATGAATTATGAGTAATGTCAATTGTTGTCATGCGACGCGGACACTACTCGAGATTGTAAGTGGCGACGAACAGGCGGCTGTGGCTAAGGGCAGGTTGAAACACCCGCGCGTTCATGAGATATCGAAACAGAGACGGTCAATCGAGACCGTCAATAGGGGTCGGATTGGTGATGGAGGACACAAGAATGCGAAGATTAGTAGCGGGCCGAGCGGCAGGCGGAAATAGTAAATAAGGACAAAAATTGAATACTCAATAGCCCGTGAAAACCCAATTTTACGAAGTACAGTTGTGTTCAAAAAGAATTTTAAAAGAACGTGAAATTCGTTCATAGTTCATTTAAAAAAAGAACTTTTACAGAGAGACTTTCATGGTTAAAAAAAAAGAACGCGTTCAAGTGAAAGTTCCTTAAAAAAGAACGAGTTCCCGGGAACTTGAACTTTTCGTTCAGTTCTTACTCAACTCTGCTTATCCGTTACCGTCCGTTATCTTGAATAGGAACTATTCAAAGACTCGTTCACACAGTGTAGGCCTAATTATTTTGGTGGGATGCCATTTCTTCAGGAGAGAAATTCTAATAAACACCCATTGCTCAAAAATAAATTTCCACCATCCCCATTGGAAGTGTATCATTTAAAAAAAAAAAACAGTACGAGTTTTCACAAAATGCTCTCTCGGTTATTATTTACTCTCTTAAAAGACTCCTAAAATTGCTCCTAAAGTCCTAAAATTGCAGACTCCTAAAACTTGGGAATAGGCCTACGATTGAAAGAATGATGATTGTTCTTTTTACATTTTATTACCGGTATCTATAGGCTTGGATATTTTCGTTGTAACTCGAGTTGTCATCCCAAATGAGAAATCTTCGACCGCTTGTTAAACATTGGAAAATTGTGATGAGTAGGCCTATCATTAAAGAAACCTGAGACACCACTTGGAAGCTTACAATGTAATATTTTTAATAGTTTGGTATAGTTTCGACTTATGACTTTTAATAAGTGTCCTGCAAACTCTCATCAAAAATTTTCATGACGATTGTCAATAAAAAGTATTCCTCAAAAAGAAAACTGGCAAGCACCACACTCTCACCAAAAGCGCTCTGTTACCAGCGTTGAGATTCTCTATCTTGATCGACAACTCGGTCGATATCGATGTGGGTCGACAAAGATCGGCATTTCAGACGACAAGTAACACAGAGCGATCTCGATTGTTCGCGATGTCGACTGGATTTTCAAACTATTTCATATGGCCCATAAATGACGTCATACATCACACCAGTTCTTGGCCAATAGGAATACGAGGTTTTGACGTTTGTGGTAGCCAAGTTTTTACGGATTCAGGTGCCTACATTTGCCTACATACTAAGCATAGAAATCGTAATGAACACGACCCAGTGTTTTTTCTAATATTTGAGTAATAGGCGTATGTATAAGGCTAGCTACAATTAATTGTTCCGGTATGCTTAGGCTTAGAACATTGCTAATGTCCAGTGGGAAAGGCTTATTCTTTTTTTTTTTTTTTTTTTTTATTGGGTTTTAACAACGCACTGTAATGATTACTAAGATCTGTTGGCGTCGGATGAATGATTAATGAGATGATGGGATGAAGGTTTATATAGGTAGTGGGAAGGATAGTGGGAAGGAAGCGATCGTGGCCTATATTGTGGGAACTGAACTATCCCGGCATTAGCCTAGACTACAGAGGGAAACCACGAAAAACCCCTGTAAAGATGGACGGTGGTCGAACCGAGTCCGATATGTCCCTTCACCTCCCGGATCACATGAAGCAAGTGAGCTAACCACTCAGCTACTGTGCCGGTGGCTTATTCTTATTTTGACCATCTTTACAGGGTGTTTTGCGGTTGCCCTCTGTAGTCTAGGCTAATGCTCAGGATGGTTCCCACAATATAGGCCACGACCGCCTTCTTGCAATTGCCTAAGAAACCTTCATCCCGTAATCCCATTAATCATTTATCCGATGCCAATAGGCAATAGATCTAATTATCATTACAGTGTGTCGTGAAACCCAATATAAAATGAATAAATAAATAGAATATGCGAGTCAAGAATTAAAACTGTGGACAGATCTTGTCATTATCTTGTGAGATTTGTATGATCTTAATTAGGACTCGAAATTAGTGGCAACCTCGGAGATATTTTACTCATCTTTTCTTCTCTTGATATAGATTCTTATTATGCCCACTCCATGCTGATTCTACTACACTCCTACGTACACTTGACTTGAGAAGAGAATATAGATAGATCCTCTTCTATCAAATATTGAAAACTACATTTTCTACATTCTAAATTATGTATTCTCATAGTACATAGTAAAACGCCGCTTGCATCTTCTAGACTAGTGAATGTTCACGCTGTTAACTCGCAAGACTTCAACAAATTAATTCAATTTCTTCAATTTTGTGTCTGAAAAAGTAATGTATACCTATCCAATACAGAATGTTTTCAACAACTGATTTTGTATTGTTTGCCTGCTTGCTTCAGCATTAGAAACCCAAGAATAGAAGCTTTCACACAATTTTTTCTTGCAGTGATAGCTTTCTATACGAGGCAAACACAACGTATGTGTTGTAAGATGAGCGAGATTTCTATATGAAGTATAATCAGCAACGTGGTCCGATGTATAGAGACTGAGCTATCTTACTTGAATAAATTGACTTGACATGATTTTTTTGGTTCCAGGTCTTGGCATGGGTCCTCTCCTAGACATGGTGATACAGATTGACCCCAGCATCATCGTCACCGCTCTTATGGCCACATCGGTTATTTTCGTTTCGTTCAGCTTATCTTCGATCTTTGCCGAACGTGGAAAGTGGCTCTACCTGGGTGGTACGCTCATGTCGCTGCTATCGGTCATGATGCTCCTCTCGCTTGCAAACATCTTCATGGGATCTTACCTGCTGTTCCAATCGTCGTTGTATTTGGGCTTGGCGGTCATGTGTGGTTTCGTTTTGTACGACACCCAGCTGATTATCGAGAAGCGTCGCCAGGGAGATAAGGATTTCATTGCACATTCCGTTGATCTGTTCATCGACTTCATCAGCATCTTCAGACGTTTGGTCATCCTACTGACCCAACGGGTAGGTTTTTTCTGGAATCTTGTTCTGTGACCTACAGTGCCACTTGACATTCCTTGATATTTCTAGAATTTTCTAAGCCGGATCGTTTTTTTTTGTGTGTTTGAAGGAAGTTGATGAATTTTTTTTAAAGTGCGGTTTTCAAGAAGGTGAAAATTTATAGCAGGCCTATTTCACAAACTCAACTAAAAAATGTGCAAGTAGCCGACCTTGCGAGTTAAAATGTGTGTGTGTGACCTTGCGAGTACGGTGCGACCTTGAGCGTTGATTTTACTTATAGCAGTACATTGGTGAAGAAGTTGTAGTATTATCTTGAAATCTCAACAACAATTTTGTAGACTTACTTTACTGTAATTCAAACTTCTCCATATTTGAAAACGTAATTTGTCCTGTGATAAGTTTTGTAATTTAACAAAACATCTATATATTTGTGACTAATCCCACAAAACATTTCTCTTATGGAGATCAACTTTCAACTATTATTGGGGTTCAAAATATCATCACAATATATAATTATTTGGCATAATATTGAAAAAATTAACCAGGCTTAAGATATAGGCCTACTAAAAAGGACCGTGTCCTAGAATTCAGGTTACTCTCAAAACAAGCTAGGTTTTCATTTTGAGCTTTTATTGTTTGCTCAGTGACCATAGTAGCCCCACCAGCAGCTAGGTTATTCAAATAATTCATGTAAAGAATGGACATCATAAGCGCCTCCGTAAAAGTTGCCTTGTAAATAGGGATAATACGGGAACGGTGGGACACGATTTTTTTCAAAATAGTAAATTGTTATCTTAGCTACTAAGATTATTTATGGAATTAGAGTCATCATTTTGTATACCTACTCAAACTATTGAAATATAAATCTCATCTGTATATGTTGATGAACTTAACTTTTACTATTGGCGCCATTTTCTTCGGTTAAATAGTAGCCTTGATGGCTGGTCTTCGTCTAGCTTCAGCCTGGGGTTGTAAATAACAGTATTATTTCAAGGCTGATTTGAAGAGAAATATTCTTAAAACATAAGTCATAACTATATAGTCATATGTCATACATAACATATAGTCATAACTGACTCATATCAAACTTGCAATAAAAAGGCTAGCTATTTACCGTATTTACTCGCATATAAGTCGGTCCATGTTTCCAAGTCATTTAAAAAAAAAAACGTATGGTAGTATATGGTAAGTCGCACCTGCAGTCTCCGGTACAGTCAAAAATACATAGCGATTGAAATGTTGAGCGCTCTGTTCGGGACGCGTATGAGAGAAAACATTGGTATTGGCTTGCACTAGTTGCTAGCAGAGACGTGAGAAACCGTCGTGAGGGGCCTCAACTAAACTAAACTCAACCCCGAACATACCTGAGCGTGACCGAGAGCACACGATGATTACGTAAAACGACGACTCATGGCAAACCATTATTTCTGCTGCAAACATTTGAAATAATAACAAGGAAAGGAGGAAAGCATCTCGTAATTTCTTTTAAATTTCTTTGTTTACACAACAAAACATTCATTCCAAAGCAATAATGAGCAACATACACATAATGTATAGCATTTACACTAAAAATAGCACGTTCACTGTGGTGAGGATTGATGCATTTGACTTACATTTTTGGAGATTTTGTGCGCGCGTTTAAGTCGTACCCCTGTTTTAAGCTCTCAAATTTCTAAATATACATGCAACTTATATGCGAGTAAATACGGTAAATGGTGGTAATTCAAGAGATGTGGATCCTTTCAAAATAACATGTAGGCTTATTGGTACATTAAAAATGAAAATATAAATTCAAAAATAGGAATAGAATTGTTTTTTCAATCATGGTTATGTTTGAATTCCATGAGTGCACGTCCAATAGTGAAGTAGACTCTTGTTACAGTAATTAAAGTCTATGAGTTTGAGTTATATGGTGTAATTTGTAGAACTTTACTAGGGATGTGCGACTTTGAGAATTTAAGTTTGAGTTGAGTTCGAGTGACAATCGCGAGTTTCAAGTTCTTGGGCCAAGATTTGCATGCCAGTAGCATTCTCTGGACTCCGAAATTCGAAAAAAAAATGATCACATTTTTATTCGGTACAATGCAAGTAATACAACTACTTGTGGAAAAAAGAAAGAGAGATGACTCGAAATTTCCAAGTTCAGCCAAATTTGAACTTGTACTCGAAAATTCGAGTGCTCGCACACCCCTAGTAGTTACAATTGCTTGAAAAGTATAGCTGTCCTGTTGTCAGGATACAATCATATACCAGTAGATGGTTATGTCTGCATATTATGTCAAAAGTCCTTTCGCTAGTGGTGTTCGAGTTCATGTGATTTCAAGTCCTAGTGCCGAAGGTAGTCATACTCGGACTTGGATAGAATTGCTCACTGGCATTTTTAAACCATTTGCACTTCAATCTTCTTCCATTTTGAATATTTGAGTAAATTCACTTTCTCGTTGGGTGACATAGGGTAGCCCCACTGGCCACTGGGTCAACATCTCATCCCATTGGGTCAACTTTTAGACCATGCGTCAATCAATGAGATCGGAGCTGTGAACTGCGCGTATTCACCGCTTTCTTAACTCCCCTAGGTATCAATTTAACAAAAAAGTAGATGGTTATTTAGAATTGATGTTATTTTACGTTTTGTGGGTTTTGTTTGATTACGGAATGCATTTCTCTCAGAATTGAACTCTGTGGGTCATGAAATTCAAGGGTGTGATGGTTATAACCTCAAAATTCCCTGTTCATTTTATTGTTGGAATGTTGGCAAAATCACTTTTCTAATACAGTCATTCCATTCATTCTTCATGTGGGCAAATTATAATTCAACTAATTCCAATTCACAAAATAAAAATGTGCTACGTTTTGTTATATTGTGCTATACCCTAGCCATGGAATTGTTGATTTTTAATTGCAAAAATATTCCCACTTTTATTTATTCCCATTCTTTTATTTATTATTATGTTGACTCAATCAAGACTCGTCGTGGTCCTTCAGACTTAAAACTGAAACGTGGTCTCCCACACCCCTGCCTTCTACTGAAGCTTTTATAGTTATGCTGTGTTTCCATGATTGTGGAATTGCTTACTTGCAAACTTCTTACTTCTTTGTGAAATCTTTTCACTATATCTACAGTGTACATATTTTTTATTTATGTAGGCCTACTGTAGTAGCTTGCCAGATGTACAATGCTAACCCATCATTTTCATTGAGAAAAAAATACTTTTGTGTTGCGAAAGCGAAATATGTATCAAGTTTTGTTCAACTTTCGTTGCCCATGCCACACTCATCATCGATTTGTTGAATTGTCAAGATGTCTGACAGCGCTTTGCGTATGTGCGATTTAGCGTTCATGGAAACAGTGCTACACTGTTTTACCATAGGCCCATTACATTTTTCCGTCCCAATGTTCACTAATGAAGTGTGTTCTCTTTACAGGAACAGCAGAGCCGCAACCGCAACCGAAATAGTCGCCAGGACTAAGAAATGCATCCATTCAACTAATTCCGTGTTTAGGCTATCTAAATTTTACCTCTTACATATATCTATAATATATATACCTACTTATTTTGTGGACTAATTATTGTATTCACATTTATTTACCACATGATGTAAGCCTAATTGTGGGTTTATTTAATCGTTTATGTCGTAGATAGTTCCTTAGTGTAGCTTACTATTTTCTATACTTATAAGGTTCATATTGAAGTGTGTGTGTGTGTTCATAATTGTGGAGATACACCATCTACGGTGTTGTTCTGGTGATGGAGGTAACATAACGTAGAAACTTCTCAAGTTTCTTCAGTGGGAGGCTAGGGCTACTACAGTACACAATACATACTATTCACATTATTCTGTACATAAATTACCAATATTAAACAAACAGACTGAGCATAATTATTGCTTAATGAATTTAATTATATTTAAAATAAAATATGAAATTTATATAAAATATAAACATGAAATAAAGTGAAGTGTATCCTAAGTTGACATTTCTTTTTTATGGTGTCATGAAATTATCATCATAATAATCTTGTTGGAGAGAACAGATTTTCGTGCAAAAAGGAATGACAATTGGCATCCCCAGATTAGCCCTGCTTGAAGTAGGCCTTACCTCTAGGCAAAGGTCAAGCATAATCTGAGTCTCGACTCAAATACAGTGCATCAGCTCTGCGGGGACGTCGTTAGGATTTGTGTATTGAGGGGGCGCACAGGTTGCATGAATAAAATGACCACCCAGCTGGACACCTGCCACGTGCGAAAAGAGGGTCCGGGGGGTGGAAGCCCCCCAGCAGAGCCCTGCAGGAAAATGTTGAAAATATGGACATTTTTCAAGAGATTTTTGCGATTCACGAGTGGTTTTGGAGTCTTATAATTGCACCATCATGGACATTTTCGAAGCTGTACTTTTGCGATTTCTCCCAGCAAAGCCCTGCAGGGAATTTTTTTAAATAGACTCATATCATTTTTTGATCGATTTTTTATATTTACAAGTGGCTTTGGAGTCCAATGATTGAATCACCATGGATATTAACAAAGTTATTTTCAATAGTATAATCATTAATCTATGTGGACATTTTCGAAGCTATTTTCGCGATTTCTCCAAGCAAAATTCCCAGCAGTTTTTTTTTTTTAAATATGGTTATTTTTCAAGTGATTTTTACGATTCACAAGCAGTTTCGGAATCGTTAATTGAATCATTAATCATCATTAATCAGTTTAATTGAATCATTATCAAAAAGAAAAAAGGAAGTATAAAGTAGTACGTAGAGTGTATACAGTGAAACCTCTATCCATCGTTTTTCAAGGTACCAGGAAAATAAAACCATCCATGCAGGAAAACGATCCATCCGGGAAAATTTAACATTGATTATATGGGAGTGGGGTGAGAAAAAATGAATGATACAAGCAGGAAAACAGGATTCGGGAACGATGCATAGAGGTTTCACTGTACTGATACAATTCATTGTAATAAGTCATAAACTCACTATATTTTATTGTATGTTATTTGTGGTTTAACATTACGGCATCTATTTTTAAAGGAGGATAAGTTATCGGGCGGGGGCAAATGTCGATTGGAAGGGCGCGCGCCCTCAATGAGACCCCCTAACGACGGTCCTGCAGCTCTGCCAACAAAGTAGGCGCTACTGTAAACTTGATTTATGAAATGCGAGTTTTTCACAATTTTTCTGAATTTAAACCTGCATTTTTTCAATTTCTTCAAAATTGTCAAACCGTAGGTGTATTTGGACCCATAAAAACCAGGGGAAAAATGTACAGTACCAGTATCAATTTATGCTCATTGTAAGAAATTTAAAATGTCATTAAGTAACATTTCATTATAAAGTTCCTATTCTTATTATAAATTCTCACTTCCATGTCACGTGATTTACAAAAAAACTTGGAGACCTGTATTAATATTATTAAACTCTAACTATTCTTTTTTTTATATTAGGTTTTAACAACGCGCTGTAATGATGACTAAGATCTATTGGTGTCGGGTGAATGATTAATGAGATGAAGGTTTTATATGTAGTGGGAAGGAAGCGGTCGTGGCCTATATTGTGGGAACCATCCCGGCATTAGCCTAGACTACAGAGGGAAACTACGAAATAACCCTGTAAAGATAGACGGTAGCGGGGATCGAACTGGGTCCGATATGCCCACTGCCTCCCGGGTCACATAAAGCAAGTGCGTTGACCACAACGCTGCATGTGCCGGTATAACTATTCTCATCTTAAAAAAAATTAATTCATCATTTTACAATTAATACAAAATGGTCAACCAATCCAAATTATCTGATTGGTGATACAAACTCGTGTCGGCCAGTTGCATCTCTAGTCCTACGTGTGGAATGCGTGAATTGACTGATTAATGTTCACTTAATGACTGTACCAACATCTAGGCTATGTGGGGGTGCACATGATTTAAATGAGGGTTACAAAGACCCTTGACTTATGCAAGATTAACCAGCAGTGTTCTTAAATTTAGAGCAGTGCCTAAGTTGGCTGATGAGAGGGGGGTTGCTTATTACATAACATTTATCCAAACCAACATGTATTGGACATCCAACTTTTTTTCAACATGTACAGTAGCTTAATAAAATATTAATTTGAATAGGCCTTAAAATAAGCTTATGATTCCAATTTGTGATGATTGACATGAGAGATAAATGATACACATACTGTATCGTCGTCTACCATCCCATTACAAATTGATATTCTAAATCGAGTCCTACTTTCCAATAATGAAGAAGCGTATGGTTTTATAATTTTACATTTAAATTTTAAACATCGATTTCTGTATGCAAATTAAATAGGCAGCTCTTTCAGAAACTAGATAGCAGTAAATACATTTTGGAGTAGTGTGTGGGGATATCAATTAAATTGTATCTATCTGTTCAGTACCAACCATTTTTTAAAAATTGAAACTTAAGAAGTTATCAAAAATGAGCACAAGGGCTACTGTAGTTGCTACATCAAATAAAAAATGTAGATACAGTGATTGAAATATTGAATTAATGATTGAATCTGCTTATTTTTTAGTTTTTGATTTCTTTGTTCAATCTTTTTCTGCTAGTGGAGTATAAAAAACCTCGAAAAAAGAGTGAAATGTCAATACTTCCATTTTTCAAAAGTGACTTCCGGTTAAAACATACAGAAGGCACATTTCTGTATGAGTCCACATGTTCCCTGAAAAATACAGACAAATCGAACGATTGATTTGGCCTGTAGCCGATTTCGCAGGTTGACGAAAGAAGAAAGAGAAAGGAAAAGAAAACCGGAAAAGTACGCTTTTCATGGTGCTATAACTTCCAAACGTTCGGTCCGATATAGCTCATGTTTGATGTACCGTGTCGTGTATGGCACCTCATTCCATTACAACAATCTAGAGTAATCCTGAGTTCATTAGTTTCGGAGATACAGTATGCTCAAAACCACCTGGATGCTCTTCATGTAAAAAGTGTAGCGTGTAGCTGGCTTCGCAAGACTCGGTTCCAGTTTGGACCGACTAGATACAATACTGTACAGTCCAATACTGATAAAACTACTAAAAGTACCAGCACTATCCACAGTTGACCTTGAAAAGGAATAGTAAAAAATGTATATTTTGTCGGGAAAAATTAATCGATCACAGTGGTGTATTCGGGCCGGGGCGGCGCCCTGGTACTCTAATTTTGAGGCAGGGCGCACCCCGGTACCTTTTTTCTTGAAAACCATATTTGAAGACATGTTGAAAAGCTAACTTGAACCAACTTACTTGTAAACGCACAATATTAAAAATTATGCATCCTGATAGATGGAATCTGCCAATATTTATTTGCAACATCAGACTTTGCAATAATGTCAGAATCTTGTAATGGAGTGTAGAGTCAGTTTGGAACATTTTTTGTACCACCTTAGAAAGGAATGTATTTACTGGGGTTTAGCGCAATGAACTTGATAGTAACCGATCTTCGTACGAAACTGATTGTTAAGAATATTGCCTCGCTTCTGTTTATCAAACTAAATGGACCAACTCTAGTCAAGTTTGATCCTACACCTCATGTAAAGACTTGGCTCCTTAGTCATCGATCAGCTGGCGACGCACAATCGCAACATGTAGACCATGATGCACCAGCGGAGGATCAAGCTGCGAGAGATTCTGTGGCGATTATTTTAGATGCAAAGGTAAACCACATCATTTTTATTTTTGAATTGGAATCTCCTAAAACCGACATTGTGGTATGTTACGACTCACAAGTCTCCCCCCCCCCCCCCCCCGCCGAGTTGGGATGAATGTTTTTTTTTTCAGTTATCACCGCCTTGGTACTTTTAGTTTTACGAATACACCACTGATCGTTCATCTAAAATCTCAAATATAGAGCGGTGAAGTAACCAAATACGTTTCAAGTTCTGCAGTAGAGGGAAAATATAATTTCAAATATTATGGTGCAACCTATTATTTGCCTGAAATAAAATAACACTGGAAAGCAATATATCGAATGCAAGTCACTTACAGAAAATATCTTATTCTCTATTTACCGTTCCTATTGGTAAGCACAACAAATATCTATACGGCAGTGAATCATAGAATTTATAATCCAATCAGTGACAGTTGGAAAATGACCAAAACCCAACGTTCAATATTGAGTTAACTGAGCTTTTTATTGCTGCTGCTTCCATAAAATACCTCTTTCTCTGACTGAAGTTTCATGAAGGTGGATACAAATTTAATTAAATTTAAAAGCGGATATTCGACTGAAATATAGAAAAGGGAACATAATTCGTGTCATAATGAGAAAGAGAATTCAAAGTGCTGTATGCATTTCAAAGAAGTGTTGCCATGAGTATGTGAATGGTAAATAAAGTCAATTATTAGAAATTGCATCAAATTTGCAGTTACGTACTAATGTTTTTTTATGAATTGAATTGATTTTCATTAATAGGGGTCCAGTGTATGAAACCAAGTAAATGAGGCACAAGCATTGTTAAAAGATCGTGCAGTTTTGATCTAATGAAGAAAAAATATTCAGTTTTCCTACTCCTTGGTTTTGTTTTGGTCGTTTTTTCAAATGAAAACATTGACAAGAGATGCTGAAAATGTACACCTAATTCGCTTCATCGAGTTATTCTAGTCTGACTGAGGCAAGTGGTCGAGTGGCTAGCACACTATTCAGGAGACCGAGGTTCGATTCTTGTCATGGTCGTCTATTCTGACGGGTTTTCGTGGTTTTCCTCTGTTGATCAGGTCAATAATGGGATGGTTCCATGACAGTAGGCCATGACCGACTCTTTCCCACTAACCAAAAACACTATGAAATAACCTTTCATCCCATCATTTCATATATCATTCACTGACCCCAATAGATCCTGGTCATCCATATGCCTACAGTAGGTTGTTAAACCAGATATAAATAAATAAACGTGCTAGTCTGATTGAGGATGTAACATTTGATAAAGTGTTGAAATTCAGATTCCCCAATAATTACATTTTCTGACAATTTTTCTGTTGTGCTATTTGCTAAATTGTTTAAAAAAAATTGTTTCAGGCCCTACAGTAAAAGCATACTTTTTTATAATTAATTATAATTTTATAGAAAATGCTATGGATCTAATTCAGTATTGGAATAGTGAAAAATGCAAATTTGAAATTTCAATCAGATCAGTGCTTTCGTGGACCCGCGAGGAAAGGAATAAAATGTTTTGAATATGTAAATTTGAATAAGTCAAACCAACAAGAGCAGTTATCATTGGGAAAAAATTGAAAATAATTAAATGATTCAATGAGAATTCGCGTCAAGTATGATTGAACGTTTTATTAATTGAAATTGAACTAACAATCCGAATAGATTCATTTTACTGAAATGCATTCAACTAATGGAATATCGATTAAAATAGTACTCGTTTTACATGATTTATTAAAATTTTCAACATTTCTCACAACAAATTATTGGTAAACAAACAACTGCTTCATTCATACGACATTACAAACCCCGAATTTAATCAATTATGCAATTAATATATTCATATATGTTTGTAATTTAATTTAATAAAAAAAAAAATTAAAGACTCATTTCTTCGAGTGGGTGGGCAATTTGCAGCCTAGTTACAATTTAAGAACCTGATCTAGCCTGTTGATCTTAGCTGACCTACCTACCCCCAGAGACAGAGTACCTACCCTTCCCTTAACAGTCAATATAGAAACCTAGCCTGGCAAATTTTCCCCTGTCAAATTGTCCGTCCACCTCTGTCTTACAATGAGGGAACAGCTTTTATCACAGATCTACAAAGTTATTCATTGGCTGTGCAGTATTAAAAACGGTCAATATATATCGGGAAATGCAAATAATAATTGTTCACAATATTAATGAGTCAAAATTAAAAAATAACATGTGGAAATATTAAGAGTGGGTGAAATTGTAGCAAGATATATCTTGTAGCAAGATTTTCAAGATATATTGTAGTAAGATATAATTGTCCCTTCTTTTTGATCATTTATCCTGACTGTTGGCTTTTCGTGGTTTCATTCATTCGGTAAAGTGTTAATTATAGAAATCTATTCGGCCACGACTGAAAAAATATTTAGAATAATCAAGTACAAAATGATTATTTAAATAAATCATCGAACATGTTTTTATCAAAATTGAGAATAGCTTTTGTATAATTCAATACTGTATTTATTTATTTATTAATTTTATACTCTCACGAATGTCATGGACGGTGGCGAGGATGAATATAATCATGAATACGAAATGGACAAAGAAGATATAGGAGGATTTTGAAGACGAAGGCGAATTGAAGAAAATGAACGTGAACGTCGTAGAAAAGACCGTTTTTTCCCCTACATAAGTTGATTTTCAAGTAGAAGCAAGGTAAATTCGGAAGGGAAGAATGAATTGAGATGAAGAAAGAAAAATAGAAGGAGAAGATATATTCAAATGTAATATTCTGAAAGACGATTGAAAACTTTTTTCCCAACTCGACTTTTGATATGATCTTACCTCTTCGCTACAATTTTCACAATGTGTTGATTGAGTTATATTATGTGAATGTTTCGTATTGATCGACAGTATTTAGAACATATTTCTCTGAACATTAGTGAGCAGTTTCAATAAAATAAAGTTGTTCAATTGGAAAGTCCTTAGGCTATAGTTTGAATTATAATAATTCAATGTTACGCTGTGGGCTTGTGGCTATATATATAGCCTCCTAAAAAGTGCATGGGCGTCGATTAAGCGAACTATTTGTTTTTCGGTGATAACTTTGAAAGGTATGACATAAAAATTCTAATACGGGAGAAATACTGATATTCATAATACCTTCAAGGAAACTATTCAACTTACATATAGCATAAATGTCAAACGTATATACTAAAAACAATCAGCATGTTCAACAATTGTGCGATTTGAGCTAAATAATTACAACTTATTCCATCTTGAGGGTATTAATAATAATATATGTGTTTTCCACGTAGGCCTAACAAGTATTTCGATATGTTATACCGCTCGAAAGTTATCACCAAAAAAATGATATTTCGGATGCAACTTTTAATTGTGAAGTGTTATAGTTTCTTAACGATCGCTTTTTACCTCCTCACGTCAATCATATGAGGAATGAATATATAGATTTCGTCTAATTCAGCCCCGCCAGGCTAGAAGTCATCACTCCTCAAAAAGAGAATCTTGCGGTTTCGTAGACCCGGCACCTCCACCAAGGTGTAAGAGTATAATAATCATTCTTTTATGTCAGTATAATGGGTATATATTGATAAATATGCTCAAGTTTTAAAAATGGCAATTAATTTTTCTCACCTGATGTGGTGAATATTTGAAAGCTATAATTATTTAATTTAATCAATGTGTTATGTATTTGTTTTTTTAGCATATTTCAAACTCTAAAATATAAAAGAACCCCGGGGGCTTGATACTCATTATGTTCTCATCGTTTACCTCCACCATCATTTAAAACTGATCAATCTTGGTTGAATTGACCAATTAGTTCTACTTTTAGCAAAAATTCTATCGACAATGTCCCACTTGCTGACCTGGTTCGTGACCCTGACCTTATGCAGTGAGCACTGCGAATTGAATGAAAACATCATGTAACCGTGCGCAAACGACACAAAAAAAGCCACGTCTACTGTGGCATCTTCGTGTTCGCGGTTCACCCTTGAGAAGCTATAAAATGAAGATTTGTAGCAAAAATAGCTCATGGTCATTCATTCCAAGGGAATTCTGGATAACACTCCTTTCGGCCATGGCCCTATTTTGTGTAATGCGCGTGTGCGTACGAAGAAGGGGAGGCGGCGGCGGCGTCGTCGTCGTTAGCAGCGGCGGCGGCGTCGTCGAAGTGCGCGTCGCTGGTTGCGTCATACGAGGACAACGACCCTGACGTTTCCCTGAAGCATCGCGCGGTCACGGGCGCTTCGGTCGATACCTTGCTCCCAAGGTAGGACGATGCCATCGTATTATTGGTCCGGGGTTAGACCAGGGTAGGGCCAAGGTTAGCCGAATCACACTCGATGGAGTTGACCTCATTCTTGCGAATAGAGACGTCTGACCTTAGGCTTACAAAGAAAGAAGATTCCGAGAATGACTTCCATGTAGAAGATTTCCAAGGGTTTATTTTCACGGAATTCATAATGGAATAGGTCTACTGACATAATGACTGCAGAGTATTCACTACTTTAAAAATGAAAAAACGTACTCACGCACTCACGCATATAGCCATATTGATTTATTAATTGGATGAGCGAAGCGAAGACTCAATTTCACCATACCCGAAAAAAAAGTGACTGTTTTTTTTTTTTTTTTCGCGCTCCACAGGTCAAACGAAAATTCAAAATCAGTTGAAACTTGGCATACACAAGTGTTATTATCTAATTCGATACTGTATAGTTTTGATGCGCAATCGGTTGAACCACTTCTGAGAAAACTCATTTTAAAGTTTTTAAAAATCTCATTAGAATAACCCAGAGGAAAATATTGAAATAATTTTCATCCGAGACATTTCAAATTCTCAGGGAATTTCAATATAATAATGATACACATTATCTTTTAACTTGAACTCTCACTCAAATCGGATCAGCCGTTTTGATGTAAAAAAATATATAATGTAATTTTTTTAAATCACTGAAAGCTATTTAGATACCAATTAAATCCAAGCCACAGGTGTCACATCTTAACTGTAAACGATAAACAAAGCCTTCTTTATTATCATAGAAATCAATAATGAAAAATAAGATGGCAGTGAAGTAATGGTTTGGATCTCAAGGTGTATATATACATATAATAACCAATCCAAAGATAAGTCGATATGTTCCAGCTCATCCATCAACGCGGCAACACATAAGGCGTTTGCCTGGTAATCATTCAATTGTTTCTATGGATGATTTTTCACAATTCCACGTATACTCGTCGTTTTCAAGATGAAAATATGACGTTTGCAATAATATCCTCCAATTTGTTTTGTAACATTGGCACGCTGCGATTAATTATTTAAAGTGTGAAAGACCATGCGAGGACATTGGTCCAGGACTGAGTCACTGCTGTATCATCTTCAAGCGACCTTGAAAAACGATAGACCAAGATCAAGATGTGAAAAAATATCAAATTAGGATAACTAGCATGATAGTGTAATTATAATATCACCATAATAATAATAATAATAATAATACAGATCCGATGAATGTTCGAGTATAAATAGTTTATATATACTTGAATTTATTTCGCTCGACTTTTCCATGACCTTCGTTCACGTGGAAGTGCCATTGCCCCTATTGTACTTTGAAGTTTGAACTAAAAGAAAAGACGGACATTATACGAACGTTAATGTATATAGTATAGACTATAAGTCTGATATATATAAAGAGAACAAAGCAGTTGATAAGTAGTCGTCATCGTTGATTTAGTTATTTTATAATTCTGTCGTCGAACTAAAAACTATTACAACATTCCAGTTTCACCCGAAGGATCATTCACCTGCATGAGCTCGGCAATCTTCGAGAATCTTTCATATCGATCTGACGAGAAGCAATCACGTGGCTAACTTGAGTGTATTTGCATCCTCCAAATATCTAACGAACTCGTTTTGCTCAGTTATTGAAAGGCATTCTGCCTTGGAAACCAGAGTCAAGTCGGGCGTGGGTGGGTGGGTGGGTTCGATTCCCGCGTAAGGGATAGGTTTTTGTAAAATACATTTATGTATTCATCTTTTATTTAGCGCCAAATGAGTCCCAATGTACGTACCTTTATAACTTGTTTATGTATTTCCTCATTATCACTTTCTTTGGTCTTGGGATTTGCACTTTATAATGTGGTATGGTTGTATTTTAATAATAGGCCCAATATAAAATACGTCTTCAGGGCTAATCTTTATTAGATCGCCTTGAAATACTAAATTTCGATAGCATCGGTCATTGCAAAACGAAGATGAGATATAACATGCTTGTTTGAGTTGGTTCCTCCCTCCTTTATTTTAATGCTTCTATCAATAACTCAATATTGAATAATAAAAATGAATGGAAATACATTAATAATTATTCAATCATCCATATGTTGAAATAAACTATAATAGTAAAAATATCAGATTGATCGCGGAGATTTTTCGCATTATTATCATCTATTTAATACCCTGGTGACAAAATTCATATTGGGGTGTTCCTCAACCAATAGGAAACGCATTAATTCAGAATGCAGTTTTGATCTACATAAAACAAATATTATTTTCAACAGATTCAATAAAATGGCAGCTAAAAAGTTTCACAAATTAACATTGGGCTTAAAACAAGGCCTTCTATATTTATTAGAAGGCCTTGCTTAAAATGACATAAAATATACGTGAATCATTCAGAGCCTGTTGATTAGATCAAAACACGTGCTTTATGGAGGCTCATGTCTTCACTGACGACGGCGAATAAGATTATAAGCAGAGAGACTCTCCTGCCTTATGACGTATCTTGACGACGTATATGCGATTTACTGTTTATTCATTTATTTATATTGGGCTTAACGACGCACTTGAATGATAAATAAGATCTATTGGCCTCGAATGAATGATTGATGAGATGATGGGATGATGAGATGGAGGTTTCTTAAGTATTGGGAAGGGTAGTGAGAAGGAAGCGGTCGTGGCCTAGATTGTAGGAACCATCCCAGCATTATACCCTAGACTACAGAGAGAAACCCACGAAAAACCCCTGTAAAGATGGACGGTGGCGGGGATCGAACCAGGTCCGATATGCCCCTTCACCTCCCGGATCACATGAAGCGAGCGCGCGTTAACCACTGCGCTGCACGTGCTGGTTACTGTTTATTAATGAGTTACATTTTGATTAATTATTCTTTTGGTGTAGTAAGCTTGGCCTTGTGGTGTCCCGTCCGAATGATCCTACATTTCATTCTTAGCTTTAAGTGGGAACAATGAAGTTTCGATGTCGACACAGAAAGTAGGCCTATGCGATTTAAGCAAAACAGAGCCATGCTGACCGGCCCCAGCACTTCTATAAGCTGAACCTATAGTTTAGCACCCATAAACCTATTATCAAAATGTGTGTAAGGCCAGTGTAGAAAATGAAAAATAAATGAAGAATGTAAAAAATATTTCGGTCAATGTGATAAGCACGTGGCGCGTCAACGTATTTCCGCTCTTACTCGACATTACCAATGAACGGAATATTTATATGACAGGGTGCGACTTACCCGGGGTGAAGTTCTAGAAAGAAATACCAGGGCATATTTCAGCAATATTTCGGTTAATCTAATAGCCCCGCAGGGATTTTTTTGAAACATCATATTTTTAGATTAGCCTATATCTGTGCCTATATTCTGTATTATATATAGCCTATATTACATTGGCCTATATTGGCCAATGTTGCTGTAGTGTTAGTGAGAATATGAATGGGAATAATAATGTAAATAAGTTCGTGATACTTTTGGTTTCATTTTTAACCACATGAGATAACTTCGTGTTGCATTTTTTAATACCATTTCATTTCATTTGAAACAAGAATATGTAAGCCCTGAAGAGCCCAAGCGCTCCCTAGGCTCTTGCGCCCCTAGGCTTCAGCCTTGCCAGTCTGCATGCTGACATCGGATATATGTTTGATAATTTCTTGAGCAATTAATTTTCATTGAAAAATAAAATAGAAGCATATCCATTGATTTTTGTTTGTAAGACATACAGAATAGTGAAAATATATCAAGCATGTATGTTTGTATTTCTCGGACGACTTCCCGGCTGGCAGTTTCTGCTACTGGTGAGCAGACGAAAGATATACTACGAAAGATAAAAAGTAGATTATCTTTAGTCTGCTGCTTAGTTTCTCCGCAATACACCTAATTTCATACACTGAATTTAGCCAAGATTTTGGCTTAGTTATAACTTATATCTAATCTAAGAAAACTACATTTATCGGCAGCAGTATTACTGTTTAGCGAATTCAACGAAACGGATCTCAATTTGAGTCGCTGTATTTTTTACTTGTATGTTAGATGAATTCTATAATTTCCCAACCGCATTAATCTGACTAAAGTAATTAATAATTAAATTAATATGATACAAATACTGTATATTTTTTTAGTAATATGTTCAAAATATTAATTAGTGTCAATGAAATTGAAATATGTTCAAAATTTGTGTCAATATAAACTCATTTCATTTGTTACTCATTTTTTTCTCGTATAGGCCTACGTGTGTTTTATAATATTTTGTTATATTGGGTTTTAACGACGCACTGTAATGATTACTGAGATCTATTGGCGAGTGTTGTGTTTTATAATAATCTGGTTGTATCATACATTTATCATGTTCACGATTAATGGCAGAATATAGCATTTTTTCAAATTTATATTTAGGCCTACAATTTTTTTAATGAAAATAGTTCTTGCATCCGCCTTCTTCCCCCCCCCCCCTTCCCCCCTCCTCTTTCTATCTTTCTTCTACCGAATCAATATTTATTATAACAGGTCAATATTTTACACAATTTTTACACAATAATTGTAAATTACACTCACAAATAATATTTTATGTTATATTATACTATACTGTATTATAAAACTATATTTGATTCATAAATTGATAAATTATTTATATATACCTACATACATATTATATATACTATATATATTATATGTATATATATATATATATATATATATATATATATATATATATATATATATATATATATATATATATATATATATATATATATTTATATATATATATATATATATATATATATATATGTATATATATATATATATATATATATATATATATATATATATATATATACAGATTCATGTTGTGAATATGTTGTGATTTATGTTGTGATTAACTTCAACGTGTGGTATACATGATGGCAGTTTCGTTGGAGTTTCGGACTTGCAGCTCTATAACGATATTCAAATAGGTTTAAATGGAACTTCTTCATTTTTAAAATATGTACCACTTCAATGTACGTATCAGTTTGGTCCCATATCAATTATTGTGAAGTGGGCCGCCATTTCGTAAGATTCTTTATGTGGGAGGGGATATTGACTTTGATGAAGGTCACGAAGACAACAGGACGGTATCGGGTGAAGATGATCGTGACGTCACAAGCGAGCATTCAACCCTGAGTGTGTGTGTGTGTGTCTGTGTGATCACTTGATGTGATCTGGGCACAAACCCAAACTAAGCCATTGGCATTTCTCGGCCATAGAACGTGCGAGACAACATAATCATCTGGACCAGTCATATACTCAATTACTCATCTTCTCCAGTATTTTATAATGATGATTATTGTTTGTTTAACGCCCCCATCAACAGCTAGGTTATAAGGGGGTAAGAAGAGCAGATGATAATGAAGTATGAAGTGATGATAAGTGAAAGGACGTTTTTAAAAACCCATGCCTTATGCGGGAGTCGATCCCACGCCCAACGGTGACTTGATTCAGTTTGTAAAGCTGTGCCTTGACAAACTGTGAGCATACGGAGGAAGGCAGTATTTTATAGTATTTCTTCGCGTTTACTTACTTTGAATATGCAGGCCTATCATCATTATATTTTTTATTAAATGAGCGTAGCGAAGATTCAATTTCATAATTTCGTAACCAGAATATAGATTCCTGCTGTTCATTTTAGCAAAATCGGCGCGAGGAATTTTCCAGTAAAATCTTCAAACATTTGGTACATCCCCGTGAGAATAACATTGGGTAAAATTTTTGAATTTCAAATTTCATCCGATTGAGTTGAAATGTTCAAATGATGTCAATATATAGTCTTGCTTGATTTCTAT